>JAIRCJ010000380.1:0-65835 GCA_020883675.1 Bruguiera gymnorhiza
GTCATATGCTTGCTCCTTGAATGTTGAAGCTGGATTCTTGCTAAGATCAATTGCACTTCTGATTATCACAAAGTACACTCACTGGTAACCTTCACTTCAACACCCAATCGGCCAATTGTCTTTGCATCCATATCACCCTGAGTACATGCTGCACAAGCAGCCATATACTCAGCCTCCGCTGTGCTCAAAGCAACACTGTTTTGCTTTCTACTTAGCCATGCAACACACTTTGAACCCAAGTAGAAGCTGCAGCCACTGGTTGATTTTCTATCATCTGTGCTTCCTGCCCAGTCCTGCATCAGTGTATGCTCGTAGTTTACAGAATCCATGGCAGGATACCACAAGCCCATTTCCAGTGTCCCCTTGAGGTATCTTAGGATTCTTTTTCACTGCCAACACATGAGATTCCTTAGGATCAGCTTGGAATCTGCTGGCGATGCACACAGCTTGCATGAGATCAGCCTTGATGCTGTTAAGGTACAGAAGGCTCCCTATCATCTTCCTGTATTCTGTAGGGCTTGTACTCCTTCCTTCCTGATCTTTTGTTAACTTGCAGCCCACTGTCATAGGGGTACTGACAGGTCTGCTATCCTCCATGCCAAACTTTTTCAGCATCTCTTTGGCATATTTTGTCTGAGAAATAAAAATACCTTCTTCACATTGTTTTATTTGTAATCCAAGAAAGTAAGTCATTTCTCCAATCAATGACATCTCAAATTCCTCACTCATCTTCTGTGAAAATTCTTGGCATAGCGCAGAGTGATCCCTCCAAAGATGATGTCATCTACATATACTATGGTTATCAGTTGGCCTTTCTCTGAGTTGAACACATATAGGTTATTATCAACTGTTCCTCTTTTGAAGTTCAACCTTCTCAAATACGCGTCCAGCCTGCTATACCATGCTCTTGGGCTTGTTTAAGGCCATACAAGGCTTTCTTCAGCTTGCACACATGTGTCTCATCCTCACTGATTTGTACTCCATCGGGTTGTTCAATATACACTTCTTCTTTTAGGAGCCCATTCAAAAAGGCTGATTTCACATCCATCTGGTAAACTTTATACCTCTTATGTGCTGCCAAAGCTAAGAACATTCTGATAGTTTCCAACCTTGCTACTGGTGCAAAAGTTTCATCAACATCTACTCCTTCTATTTGAGTGTAGCCTTTGCAAACCAGCCTAGCCTTGTTCCTCACCACCTTTCCATCCTCATTGTGTTTATTTTTAAACACCCATTTTGTTCCTATGACATTCTTGTTAGTGGGTCTTGGAACTAGCTCCCATGTTTCATTCTTCTCGATTTGATCTAGCTCCTCATTGATAGCTTTGATCCAGGCTTTGTCTTGTGCAGCCTCTTCAACAGATTTAGGTTCAACTTGTGAGAGTAAAGTAGTAGCTCCCACAATTCTTCTTCTTGTTGTAACTCCTGCTGATGGGTCACCTATTATCTGATTTCCTTGATGAGCACTGGTCCATGTCTTCTTTGTCTTTCTTTCTTGCACAGTCTTAGTTGCAAGAGAATCTCCTTCTTCATCTTCAGACTCACTCTTCTCTGAGTCTGAACTTACTTCTTTTCCCACTTCTTCATGTTGGTCAGATTCTTCATCTATCTTGAAGTCATCTTCTTCACTATCCTCAGCTTCTCCATTATGCGTTGTTTTCCAGTTTTCATCTATTCTCACATCACTGGAAGTGACCACTTTTCCCAGTTTATGTAGAAAAACTCTATAACCTTTTGTCTTTGCTGAGTATCCCACAAAGATGCCTTCATCTGACCTAGCATGGAATTTTCCCAAGTTTTGCTCCTTGTTCTTCACAAAACATGGGCTGCCAAAGATTCTAAGATACTTGGCTGTTGTCTTCTTCCCACTCCATAGCTCATATGGAGTCTTATCAGTATTGGGCCTTAGTGAAACTCTGTTCAATAGGTGCACGACTGTAAATGTTGCTTCTGTCCAAAATCTTGTGTGAAGCTTGGATTCCAGCAGTAGAGTTCTTGCCATTTCAACCACAGCTCTATTTTTCCTCTCTACCACCCCATTCTGTTGAGGAGTTCTTGCTGCTGCCATCTGATGGTGAATTCCATGCTTCTCAAGGTAATCTTCAAAAGCTCCATTTGTGAATTCAGTGCCTTGATCTGACCTCAATACTTTGATCTTCTTTCCACTCTCATTTTCAGCCAATCTTCTGTATCTCTTGAAGCATTTCAAAACTTCTGACTTATGTGTGAGGTGCATGATGCAGGTCCTTCTAGAATAATCATCAACAAACAAGATGAAGTACCTCTCACCATTCAACCCTTTTGTTCTCATCGGCCCACACAAATCAGTATGCACAATGTCAAGCACTGCTTTAGAACTGACCTCTTTGGTCTTATACTGCTTTCTGACCTGTTTTCCTTTAGAGCATGCTGAGCAGACATACTCCCTCTCTCTCTTAAGGTCTGGAATGTCTCTGATTGCATGAGTAGTGGTCAGCTTCCTCATGTTCTTCTGTGTTAAGTGTCCCAGCCTCCGATGCTAGAGTTGATTTTCTTCTTCTTTTGTAAGTAAACAGCTGTTTGTCTTGTCCTCATCAATTACATATAAATTTCCAGCTGTTCTTTTCCCAGCTGCAATAGTATTGCCTTCTTTACTCTTTACTTGGCAACCTGTTTTTGTGAATATCACTTTATGGTCTTCATTGCATAGTTGGCTGACAGATGCTAGATTATATCTGAGTCCTTCAACATGCAGAACATCTTTCAGCTTTCCTTTTCCAATATTTACTGACCCTTGACCACTGATGTTGAGTGAATCATCATTGCCAAACTTGACTCTGCCTTCTCTTGACTTGTTTAGCTTTGACAATTTACTCTTGTCTCCCGTCATGTGTGAAGTGCATCCACTGTCAAGGATCCACTGCTTATCCTTGTAGTCAGCTTTGAGTGCAATTTCAGCTATATTAGCCACCTCCCTTTTAGCTTTATATTCCTTCTTTTGAATTGGCTGGAAGATAGCTTTCTCCTTTTTCTCAGCTTTGACTACACCGCTTGTTTTCACTATGCCATTGAGTGCCTTCTCTTGCTCAGGGAGAAGTGTCATGCATCTCTTGGCATTATGGTCATCCTGCCCACACCTTTCACACTGTTCCAAGTCTCCCAATATAGCAAACTTGTTCTTTGAAACCACTGGTTTGGGCTTCCACCAACAATCCTTGTCAGTGTGTCCTTGCTTTTTACAGTATGTGCAAGAACTCACGACAGGTGTTCTCCTCTGAATTTTGTATTGTCTCCCCCTGTATACAGCATCCTATCTTCTCAAGTTGGAGACATATACTGGCCTTCTCCACCAGCAGTTACTTGCCTTATGACCCCAAACTCCACAATAAAGACAGTGACCTTGAAACTGCCTCTTCTTGGGTCTAATCACAGCTTGTTCTCTTTTGTTCATTACTTGCTGTGTAGGCAACGTGGCTGGCTTCTTTGCTTGTGTGGCTTTCATTTCAGCTACCTTTTTCTCCTTCTTCTGTTCAGCCATAGCCCTTTGCTGGCTGATCTTCTTTTCTTCATTTTTGTTTGCCACCCTAGGTTGCTTCTTCAAATCCTCTTTATTCTCAGCTATCTTCTCCTGAGTCACAACCTTCTCTTTCAACTTCTGTGGCACATTCTTATTATCTTTAGGCAATGCAGCCTCAGATTGCTGCACTTTCTCTTCATTCTTCTTTTCTCTTGCAGAACTTGTTTCTCCTATCATTTCAAGCTTCTGCACGTTCTCTTCACTCCTTTTGAGTTGTTGCTGAAGTCTCAGCAACTCTATCTCCATTTCTTCAATTGTTGAAGTCCTTGAGCCAAGCTCCATAGTAAGGTCTTCACATATTTTGATATGTTCTTCAAATCTTCTCTTCAAGTCAATATGTTCAGCCCTTATTTCATCCTTTTGACTTTCAGCTTCCTCAGACTTTGCTTCAACTTGTTTTATGTGGGCCTCTAACCTTCTTATGGTTCTGCCCCTTCTGATTATCTCCTTTGAAGCTGCTTCCAACTCAGCTTCAAAATCTGGTTCTTCTTCATCAACCTCCTCTTCCTCTTCACAGGTTGAACTACCACCTTGAGTTGATGCCATAAAGGCATGCTCATCTGATGAGTCTACATCTTCCTCCTCATCGGCTTCTTTTGTCTGGCTCACATAACTCTTGAATGAGCCTCTCTTCTTCTTCTGTGGGCTAGCAGTCTTCTTGCTGGACTTCCTTGACTTGAATGATGGTCTTCTCCATTTTGAATTCTGCTCATCATCACCATCCTCATCTTCATCATCAAGTTTCACTTTGCACTGAGAAGCAAAGTGTCCAGTCTGTCCACAACGATAACATCTCAAGGACAACTGTCCTTTTCCCTTCTTAGACCCCCTTTTGAATTTCCTTGTGAAGTATGCCAACACTTCACCTTCACTTTCTTCCTCATCATCATCATCATCCTCGCTGGATGATTCTTCCTCTTCTTTTATCTTCAAGTGTTTCATAGCTTTGAAAGCTGCCTCCTTTGATACCTTTGACGTTGAGGAGCTCTCAGTTGACTTTATTCTCATCTCATATGCAATGAGATTGCATTGGAGATCATGCAGAGACATGGAATTGAGATCTCTACTCTCCTCTATGGCTGCCACCTTTGAGGCAAACCTCTCAGGCAGAATTCTCAGAATTTTCTTCACAATAGATGAGTCCTTCTTGTTCTTCCCATGACTTCTAAGATCGTTTACAGCATCAATAACCCTGGTGAAGAACTCTTGGACTGTATCATTTTTCTGCATTCTGAGAGATTCATATCTCTCCTTGAAAACTTGAAGCTTGGCCTCCTTCATTCTGCCATCACCTTCATAGACTTTCTGCAATCTGTCCCATATCTCCTTGGCAGATTTGCAGTCCATAACTTTAGCATATTCAGCATCTGTCAATGCTGAAATGATGACATTTGAGGCCTTCCCATTTATCTCAAACTGTCTTAATTCCTCTGGGGTTGGATCTTTACCTTCTTCTGGAGGCTCAAAACCCTCCTGTACAGATTTCACCACGTTCATGCCCATGGTTGCAAATACCACCTGCATTCTCGCTCTCCACATATGGTAGTTGGTTCCGTTGAAGATTGGAACCTTCTTGCTGTAAGTAGTGCTGGTGTTGGTACCGGCGTCCATTTCTCAGTATGCTAAACAAGTTAAAACTTCTGGAGCTCTTCAAACTAGTACACCAAGCTGTTAAGCTTTATCCTGGTGAACCTGTGCTCTGATACCAATTGAAGTTCCCAACTTCACCCTAGGATCTACTAGTTTGTGATACTGAGAGGGGGGGTGAATCAGTATCACCACAATTCACAATTCGCAGGAAAGTGAACAACTTCAATCTCTTCTTAAAAGCAAACTCTTTCTCAGATTCGACTAAGGTAGATCTATTGCTACCTACTAATCACAATAGTCCCCAAAGTCACCTTTCAGACACCTTGCCTAATAGACAATTCGGATGTTCTTGTTTAGGTCTTCGTTAGGTTATGGGTTGGCTGATACTTTAGCTGCGTTCACAACTCAATTCAAAACACAGAACGTAAAGCAAATTAAGGACACACGAGATTTACGTGGTTCCGTCAACGTGACGTACATCCACGGTGGTAGGGACTCTCCCTTACCGAGACTATCCACTATACTTGAGAATTATAGTTACAATGGATGTCTTAATCTTCTGCTCCTTTCACTATTGCAATTACTAAGCAAGTACAATACAAAGAGTGTCACTTACTGTGTCTACTCTTCTTCTAGCTTGTCTTGCCTCTGTTGAATTGAAAGGCTGCTCCACTGCCGCTTAGAAGTTCACCGCAACGCTCTCTAACCTCTCTTGAAGAAATCTAGAAATACGTTGAGTTCTTTCTGATGCTTCGCCAAATTCCTTCTCTAGGTTGTCTCACACAGCTCCTGCTTTCACCGTCTCACGGTTTCACAGCTTGCACTCAAGCTTCTGGTCTGTCGTTTCACGTCTCACAGCCTGCCCCACGCTTCTGATCAGTCACGCTGTTGCACGTTCTGGTCTCACGCTCCTGGTCTGCTGTTTCACGTCTCTTGGCCTGCCTCACACTACTGGTTTTTCTGGTTCACGTCTCTCGCCCTGCCTCACGCTTCTAGTCTGCTGTCTTCTCTTCCGGGTGGTCTCACGGATACCAGGTCTGCTGTCTTCTCTTCCGGGTGGTCTGTTTCTTATTTCTCCTCTTGCTGGTTGTGCGTTTCTGGTTTGGTTGCAGGATGTGTTTCTGGTTTGCTTGCAGGAGGCGTTTCTGGTTTGCTTGCAGGATGTGTTTCTGGTTTGCTTGCAGGAGGCGTTTCTGGTTCGGTTGCAGGAGGCGTTTCTGGTTTGCCTGCAGGATGTGTTTCTGGTTTGCTTGCAGGACGTGTTTCCGGTTTGCTTGCAGGATGTGTTTCTGGTTTGCTTGCAGGAGGTTGCACGTTCTGGTTTGCTCTCCCGGTGGTGACGTTTCTGGTTTGCTCTCCTGGTGGTGTTGTTTCTGATCTCTTGCCGTTCTGCTCTCTCTTCCTTTTGGCCGGTTGCTGTAGGGTTGTTGTTTATTCAATTGTGTTGGCCCTCTGCCCTAGTTTTGTCTTCCAAGGCCTTTATATACTCTCTTCCATAAAACCCTAATAGGGCTTACATGGCGGATTTACGTTCTTGCCCTTACGCGGCAGATTTACTTTCTTGCCCTTCCATGTGACTTTACTGCCCTTCCATATGACTTTACTCTCTTGCACACTTAACCCTAGTTGACAACAATTACAACCCATACAAGGCTGTGGGAACAACAGAGTGAAAAGTATATTATTTGAGTATGTTAATTCAACAAAAATACAAGTAATGAACTCAATTGTATAAAATACACTTTTCTGGATAAATATTATAAATAGCAATCACAATTTTCAATGTTAGGTCAAGTATATATCTCTGGAGGAGAGTGGGAAAACTTCTTATTAGAGTCCGTTGTATTTGCTTTTTTCTTAAGTAACATGTTTGTAGACCAAAATTATAGAAATTAATACAAATTGCAATGTGGCAAGGGAGATAATTAAGAAATTTATAACATTTCAATTCAACTGATTATTTACAAGTCATTTATCTCTATAAGACTCTAACATTCTAAAAACTGAAAAAATACATTGTTTTGATTTTCTAACATATTGTTAATGTCCTTTCATTTTAAATGGAGTGAAAAGCATATTATTTGAATAAGTTAATTCAAGAAAAATACAGGTAATGAACTCAATTGTATAAAATACATTTTTCTGGATAAATATTATAAATTGCAATTACAATTTTCAATGTTGGGTCAAGTATATATCTCTAGCCTAAAATGTGTTTGCAGACTAAAATTATAGAAATCAATACAAATTGCATTGTGGCAAGGGAGATAATTAAGAAATTTATAACATTTAAATTCAACTAATGATCTACAAGACATTTATCCCTATAAGACTCTAAAATTCTAAAAATTGAAAAAATACATTGTTTTGATTTTTTAATATATTGTTAATGTCCTTTCATTTTAAATGGAGGGAAATGCATATTATTTGAATATGTTAATTCAACAAAAAGACAAGTAATGAACTCAATTGTATAAAAGACACTTCTTGGGACAAATATTATAAATAGTAATCCCAATTTTCAATGTTGGATCAAGCATATATCTCTAGAGGGGAGTGGGAAAACTTCTTATTAGGGTCCGTTGTATTTGCTTTTTCTTAAGTAATATGTTTGTAGACTAAAATTATAGAAATCATTACAAATTGCATTATGGCAAGAGAGATAATGAAGAAATTTACAAAATTTAGGTTCAACTGATTATTAAGAAGACATTTATCCCGATAAGACTCTAAAATTCTGAAAAGAGAAAAAATAAATTATTTATATTTTTTAATATATTGTTAATGTCCTTTCATTTTAAATAGAGTGAAAAGCATATTATTTGAATATGTTACTTCAACAAAAATACAAGTAATGAACTCAATTGTATAAAAGACACGTTTTTGGATAAATATTATAAATAGTAATCCCAATTTTCAATGTTGGGTCAAACATATATCTCTGGAGGGGAGTGGGAAAACTTCTTATTAGGGTCCGTTGTATTTGCTTTTTCTTAAGTAATATGTTTGTAGACTAAAATTATAGAAATCATTACAAATTGCATTATGGCAAGGGAGATAATGAAGAAATTTACAAAATTTAGGTTCAACTGATTATTAACAAGACATTTATCCTGATAAGACTCTAAAATTCTGAAAATAGAAAAAATAGATTATTTATATTTTTTAATATATTGTTAATGTCCTTTCATTTTAAATGGAGTGAAATGCATATTATTTGAATATATTACTTCAACAAAAATACAAGTAATGAACTCAATTGTATAAAATACACTTTTCTGGATAAATATTTTAAATAGCAAATCACAATTTTCAATGTTAGGTCAAGCATATATCTCTAGAGGAGAGTGGGAAAACTTCTTATTAGAGTCCGTTGTATTTGCTTTTTTCTTAAGTAACATGTTTGCAGACCAAAATTATAGAAAGTAATACAAATTGCAGTGTGGCAAGGGAGATAATTAAGAAATTTATAACATTTAAATTCAACTGATTATTTACAAGTCATTTATCTCTATAAGACTCTAACATTCTAAAAACCGAAAAAATACATTGTTTTGATTTTCTAACATATTGTTAGTGTCCTTTCATTTTAAATGGAGTGAAAAGCATATTATTTGAATAAGTTAATTCAAGAAAAATACAGGTAATAAACTCAATTGTATAAAATACACTTTTCTGGATAAATATTATAAATTGCAATTACAATTTTCAATGTTGGGTCAAGTATATATCTCTAGCCTAAAATGTGTTTGCAGACTAAAATTATAGAAATCAATACAAATTGCATTGTGGCAAGGGAGATAATTAAGAAATTTATAACATTTAAATTCAACTAATGATCTACAAGACATTTATCCCTATAAGACTCTAAAATTCTAAAAATTGAAAAACTACATTGTTTTGATTTTTTAATATATTGTTAATGTCCTTTCATTTTAAATGGAGGGAAATGCATATTATTTGAATATGTTAATTCAACAAAAAGACAAGGAATGAACTCAATTGTATAAAAGACACTTTTTTGGATAAATATTATAAATAGCAATCCCAATTATCAATATTCGGTCAAGCATATATCTCTGGAGGGGAGTGGAAAAACTTCTTATTAGGGTCTGTTGTATTTGCTTTTTCTTAAGTAATATGTTTGTAGACTAAAATTATAGAAATCATTACAAATTGCATTATGGCAAGGGAGATAATTAAGAAATTTACAAAATTTAGGTTCAACTAATTATTAACAAGACATTTATCCCGATAAGACTCTAAAATTATGAAAATAGAAAAAATAGATTATTTGTATTTTTTAATATATTGTTAATGTCCTTTCATTTTAAATGGAGTGAAAAGCATATTATTTGAATATGTTACTTCAACAAAAATACAAGTAATGAACTCAATTGTATAAAATACACTTTTGTGGATAAATATTATAAATAGCAATCACAATTTTCAATGTTAGGTCAAACATATATATCTCTAGAGCGGAGTGGGAATACTTCTTATTAGAGTCCATTATATTTGCTTTTTCTTAAGTAATGTGTTTGCAGACTAAAATTATAGAAATCAATACAAATTGAATTGTGGCAAGGGAGATAATTAAGAAATTTATAACATTTAAATTCAACTGATGATCTACAAGACATTTATCCCTATAAGACTCTAAAATTCTAAAAATTGAAAAAATACATTGTTTTGATTTTTTAATATATTGTTAATGTCCTTTCATTTTAAATGGAGGGAAATGCATATTATTTGAATATGTTAATTCAACAAAAAGACAAGTAATGAACTTAATTGTATAAAAGACACTTTTTTGGATAAATATTATAAATAGTAATCCCAATTTTCAATGTTGGGTCAAGCATATATCTCTAGAGGGGAGTGGGAAAACTTCTTATTAGGGTCCGTTGTATTTGCTTTTTCTTAAGTAATATGTTTGTAGACTAAAATTATAGAAATCATTACAAATTGCATTATGGCAAGGGAGATAATGAAGAAATTTACAAAATTTAGGTTCAACTGATTATTAACAAGACATTTATCCCGATAAGACTCTAAAATTCTGAAAATAGAAAAAATAGATTGTTTATATTTTTTAATATATTGTTAATGTCCTTTCATTTTAAATGGAGTGAAATGCATATTATTTGAATATATTACTTCAACAAAAATACAAGTAATGAACTCAATTGTATAAAATACACTTTTCTAGATAAATATTTTAAATAGCAAATCACAATTTTCAATGTTAGGTCAAGCATATATATTTCTATAGGGGAGTGAGAATACTTCTTATTAGAGTCCATTGTATTTGCTTTTTCTTAAGTAATGTGTTTGCAGACTAAAATTATAGAAATCAATACAAATTGCATTGTGGCAAGGGAGATAATTAAGAAATTTATAACATTTAAATTCAACTAATGATCTACAAGACATTTATCCCTATAAGACTCTAAAATTATGAAAATTGAAGAAATACATTGTTTTGATTTTTTAATCTATTGTTAATGTCCTTTCATTTTAAATGGAGTGAAAAGTATATTATTTGAGTATGTTAATTCAACAAAAATACAAGTAATGAACTCAATTGTATAAAATACACTTTTCTAGATAAATATTATAAATAGCAAATCATAATTTTCAATGTTAGGTCAAACATATATATCTCTAGAGGGGAGTGAGAATACTTCTTATTAGAGTCCATTGTATTTGCTTTTTCTTAAGTAATGTGTTTGCAGACTAAAATTATAGAAATCAATACAAATTGCATTGTGGCAAGGGAGATAATTAAGAAATTTATAACATTTAAATTCAACTGATGATCTACAAGACATTTATCCCTATAAGACTCTAAAATTCTCAAAATTAAAAAAATACATTGTTTTGATTTTCTAATATATTGTTAATGTCCTTTCATTTTAAATGGAGCGAAAAGCATATTATTTGAATAAGTTAATTCAACAAAAATACAAGTAATGAACTCAATTGTATAAAATACACTTTTTTGGATAAATATTATAAATAGAAATCCCAATTTTCAATATTGGGTCAAGCATATATCTCTAGAGGGGAGTGGGAAAACTTCTTATTAGGGTCCATTGTATTTGCTTTTTTTTTAAGCAACATGTTTGTAGACTAAAATTATAGAAATCAATACAATTTGCATTGTGGCAAGGGAGATAATTAAGAAATTTATAACATTTAAATTCAACAGATTATTTACAACTCATTTATCCCTATAAGACTCTAAAATTATGAAAATTGAGAAAATACATGTTGTTCCCACAGCCTTGTATGGGTTGTAATTGTTGTCAACGAGGGTTAAGTGTGCAAGAGAGTAAATTCACATGGAAGGGCAAGAAAGTAAATCCGCCGCATAAGGGCAAGAACGTAAATCCGCCATGTAAGCCCTATTAGGGTTTCATGGAAGAGAGTATATAAAGGCCTTGGAAGACAAAACTAGGGCAGAAGGCCAACACAATTGAATAAACAGCAACCCTACAGCAACCCGCCAAAAGGAAGAGAGAGCAGAACGGCAAGAGATCCGAAACAACACCACCAGGAGAGGAAACCAGAAACGTCACCACCGGGAGAGCAAACCAGAACGTGCGACCTCCTGCAAGCAAACCAGAAACGCCTCCTGCAAGCAAACCAGAAACACATCCTGCAAGCAAACCAGAAACGCCTCCTGCAAGCAAACCAGAAACACATCCTGCAAGCAAACCAGAAACGCACAACCAGCAAGAGGAGAAATAAGAAACAGACCACCCGGAAGAGAAGACAGCAGACTAGAAGCGTGAGGCAGGCCGAGAGACGTGAACCAGAAAAACCAGTAGCGTGAGGCAGGCCAAGAGACGTGAAACGGCAGACCAGAAGTGTGAGACCAGAACGTGCAACAGCGTGACTGATCAGAAGTGTGGGGCAGGCCGTGAGACGTGAAACGGCAGACCAGAAGCTTGAGTGCAAGCTGTGAAACCGTGAGACGGTGAAAGCAGGAGCTGTGTGAGACAACCTAGAGAAGGAATTTGGCAAAGCATCGGAAAGAACTTAATGTATTTCCAGATTTCTTCAAGAGAGGTTAGAGAGCGTTGCGGTGAACTTCTAAGCGGCAGTGGAGCAGCCTTTTAATTCAACAGAGGCAAGACAAGCTAGAAGAAGGGTAGACACAGTAAGTGACACTCTTTGTATTGTACTTGTTTAGTAATTGCAATAGTGAAAGGAGCAGAAGATTAAGACATCCATTGTAACTAGAATTCTCAAGTATAGTGGATAGTCTCGGTAAGGGAGAGTCCCTACCACCGTGGATGTACGTCACGTTGACGGAACCACGTAAATCTCGTGTGTCCTTAATTTGCTTTACGTTATGTGTTTTGAATTGAGTTGTGAACGCAGCTAAAGTATCAGCCAACCCATAACCTAACGAAGACCTAAACAAGAACATCCGAATTGTCTATTAGGCAAGGTGTCTGAAAGGTGACTTTGGGGACTATTGTGATTAGTAGGTAGCAATAGATCTACCTTAGTCGAATCTGAGAAAGAGTTCGCTTTTAAGAAGAGATTGAAGTTGTTCACTTTCCTGTGAATTGCGAATTGTGGTGATACTGATTCACCCCCCCTCTCAGTATCACAAACTAGTAGATCCTAGGGTAAAGTTGGGAACTTCAATACATTGTTTTGATTTTCTAATATATTGTTAATGTCCTTTCATTTTAAATGGTGGGAAAAGTATTTTATTTGAATTAGTTAATTCAAGAAAAATACAGATAATGAACTCAATTGTATAAAATACACATTTTTGAATTAATATTATAAATAACAATCCCATTTTTCAATGTTGGGTCAAGCATATATCTCTAGAAGGGAGTGGGAAAACTTCTTATTAGAGTCCGTTGTATTTGCTTTTTCTTAAGTAAGATGGTTGCAAACTAAAATTATAGAAATCATTGCAAATTGCATTGTGGCTAAGGCGATAGTTAAGAAATTTACAATATTTAAATTCAACTGATTATTAATAACACATTTATCCCTATAAGACTCTAAAATTCTTAAAAAGGAAAAAATGCAAAATTTTGATTTTTTAATATATTGTTAATGCCCTTTCATTTTAAATTGAGTGAAAAGTATAATTTTTGAATATGTTAATTCAACAAAAATACAAATAATGGAGTCAATTCCATAAAAAACGCTTTGGTGCTTGAATATTACGAATTAGAATCCTAAACCTCAATGTTGGGTCATGCCTATATCTCTACTAGGGAGTGGGAAAACTTCTTATTAGGGTCCATTGTTTTCGCTTTTTCGTAAGTAAGATGTTTGCAAACAAAAATTATAGAAATCATTACAAATTGCATTATGGGAGGGTAGATAATTAAGAAATTTACAAAATTTAAATTTAACTGATTATTAACAACACATTTATTCCTATAAGACTCTAAAATTCTGAAAATTGAAAAAATGCAAGATTTTGATTTTTTAATATATTGTTAATGCCCTTTCATTTTAAATAGAGTGAAAAGCATAATATTTGAATATATTAATTCAACAAAAATACAAGTAATGGACCCAATTCAATAAAAAACACTTTTGTGGATGAATATTATGAATTGGAATCCTAAACCTTAGTGGTGAGTCATGCATATATCTCTATAGGGGAGTGGGAAAACTTCTTATTATGGTCCATTGTATTTGATTTTCCTTAAGTAAGATTTTTGCATACTAAAATTATAGAAATCATTGCAAATTGCATTGTGGCAAAGGTGATAGTTAAGAAATTTACAATATTTAAATTCAACTAATTATTAACAACACATTTATTCCTATAACACTCCAAAATTCTGAAAATGGAAAAAATGCAAAATTTTGATTTTTTGATATATTGTTAATGCCCTTTCATTTTAAATAGAGTGAAAAGTATAATATTTGAATATGTTAATTAATAAAAAATACAAGTAATGGATTGAATTGCATAAAAAACACTTTTTTTTATGAATAATATAAATAGCAATCATAATTCTTAATGTTGAGTCAAGCATATATCTCTAAAGGGGAGTCAGATGTATCTCTTAGGATACATTGTATTCACATTTTCTTAAGTAAGATGTTTACAGACTAAAATTATAGAAATGATTACAAATTGCATTGTGGCAATGGAGATTATTAAGAGATTTACAATATTTAAATTTAACTGATTATTAACAACACATTTATTCCTATAAGATTCTAAAATTTAGAAAAAGGAAAAAATGATTGCAAATTGCTTTGTTTCAAAGGTGATATTTAAGAGATTTACAATATTTAAATTTAACTGATTATTAACAACACATTTATTCCTATAAAACTCTAAAATTTAGAGAAAGGAAAAAATGCAAAATTTTGATTTTTTAATATATTGTTAAAGCCCTTTCATTTTAAATAGAGTAAAAAGTATAATATTTGAATATGTTAATTCAACAAAAATACAAGTAATGGACTCAATTGAATCAAAAACACTTTAGTGGGTTAATATTACAAATTGGAATCCTAAACTTCAATGTTGGGTCATGCATATATCTCTATAAGGGAGTGGGAAAACTTCTTATTAGGGTCCATTGTATTGACTTTTTCTTAAGTAGGATGTTTGCAGACTAAAATTATAAAAATCAATACAAATTGCATTGTGGTGAGGGAGATAATTGAGAAATTTACAAAGTTTAAATTCAACTCATTATTAACAACACATTTATCCCTATATGACTCTAAAATTCTGAAAATTGAAAAAATGCAAAGTTTTGATTTTTTAATATATTGTTAATGCCCTTTCATTTTAAATAGAGTGAAAAGGATAATATTTGAATATGTTAATTTAACAAAAATACAAGTAACAGACTCAATTCAATAAAAAACACTTTGGTAGATGAATATTACGAATTGGAATCCTAAACCTTAGTGTTGGGTCATGCGTATATCTTTATAGGGGAATGGGAAAACTTCTTATTAGGGTCCATTGTATTTGCTTTATCTTAAGTAAGATGTTTGGAGACTAAAATTATAGAAATCAATACATATTGCTTTGTGGCAAGGGACATAATTAATAGATTTAGAAAATTTAAATTCAACTAATTATTAACAATAAATTTATCCCTCTAAGACTCTAAAATTCTGAAAATTGAAAAAGTGCAAAGTTTTGATTTTTTAATATATTGTTAATGCCCTTTCATTTTAAATAAAGTGAAAAGCATAAGATTTGAATATGTTAATTTAACAAAAATACAAGTAATGGACTCAATTCAATAAAAAACACTTTGGTGGATGAATATTACGAATTGGAATCCTAAACCTCATTGTTAGGTCATGCGTATCTCTCTATAAGGGAGTGGGAAAACTTCTTATTAGGGTCCATTATATTTGCTTTATCTTAAGTAAGATGTTTGGAGTCTAAAATTATAGAAATCAATACATATTACTTTGTGGCAAGGGACATAATTAAGAGATTTACAAAATTTAAATTAGACTAATTATTAACAATACATTTAACCCTCTAAGACTCTAAAATTCTGAAAATTGAAAAAATGCAAAGTTTTGATTCTTTAATATATTGTTAATGCCCTTTCATTTTAAATAGACAGAAAAGCATAATATTTGAATATGTTAATTCAACAAAAATACAAGTAACAGGCTCAATTCAATAAAAAACACTTTGGTGGATAAATATTACGAATTGGAATCCTAAACCTCAATGTTCGGTCATTTGTATATCTCTATACGGGAGTGGGAAAACTTCTTATTAGGATCCATTGTATTCGCTTTATCTTAAGTAAGATGTTTGGAGACTAAAATTATAAAAATCAATACATATTGCTTTGTGGCAAGGGACATAATTAAGAGATTTACAAAATTTAAATTCAACTAATTATTAACAATACATTTATCCCTACAAGACTCTAAAATTCCAAAAATTGAAAAAATGCAATGTTTTGATTTTTTAATATATTGTTAATGCCCTTTCATTTTAAATAGAGTGAAAAGTATAATATTTGAAGATGTTAATTCAACCAAAATACTAGTAATAAACTTAGTTGAATAAAAAACACTTTAGTGGATGATTATTACAAATTGGAATCCTAAACTTCAATGTTAGGTCATGCATATATCTCTATAAGGGAGTGGGAAAACTTCTTATTAGGGTCCATTGTATTTGCTTTTTCTTAAGTAAAATGTTTGTAGACTAAAATTATAAAAATCATTACAAATTGCATTGTGGCAAGGGAGATAATTAAGAAATTTACAAAATTTAACTTTAAGTCATCATTAGCAACACATTTATCCCTATAAGGCTTTAAAATTCTAAAAATTGAAAAAATACAATGTTTTGATTGGTTAATATATTATTAATTCCATTTCATTTTAAATCGAGTGAAAAGCATAATATTTAAATATGTTAATTCAACAAAAATACAAGTGATGCACTTAATTGAATATAAAACACTTTAGTCGATGAATATTACAAATTTGGATCCTAAACTTCAATGTTAGTCATACATATATCTCTATAGGGGGTGGGAAAACTTCTTACTAGGGTTCGTTGTATTTGCTTTTTCTTAAGTATGATGTTTGCAAAATAAAATTATAAAAATCATTACAAATTGCATTGTGGCAAGGGAGATAATTAAGAAATTTACAACATTTAAATTCAACTTATTATTAACAACACATTTATCCCTATAAGACTCTAAAATTCTAAAAATTGAAAAAATGCAATGTTTTGGTTTTTTTAATATATTGTTAATGCCCTTTCAATTTAAATGGACAGAAAAGCATATTATTTGAATATGTTAATTCAACACAAATACAAGTAATGAACTCAATTGCATAAAATACACTTTTGTGGATAAATATTATAAATAGCAATCATAATTTTCAATGTTGGGTCAAGCATATATCTCTAGAGGGGAGTGAGAAAACTTTTTATTATGGTCCATTGTATTTGCTTTTTCTTAAGTAAGATGTTTACAGAATAAAATTATAGAAATCATTACAAATTGCATTATGGCAAAGGAGATAATTAAGAAATTTACAAAATTTAACCTCAACTCATTATTAACAACACATTTATCCCTATAAGGCGCTAAAGTTCTGAAAATTGAAAAAATGCAATGTTTTGAATTTTTTAATATATTGTTAAATCCCTTTCATTTTAAATGGAGTGAAGAGCATAATATTTGAATACGTTAATTCAACAAAAATACAAGTGATAGACTCAATTGAATAAAAAACACTTTAGTGAATGAATATTACAAATTGGAATCCTAAACTTCAAAGTTGGGTCATGCATATATCTCTATAGGGGAGTGGGAAAACTTCTTATTAGGGTCCGTTGTATTTGCTTTTTCTTAAGTAAGATGTTTGCAGACTAAAATTATAGAAATCAATATAAATTGCATTATGGTAAGGGAGATAATTGAGAAATTTACAAAATTTAAATTCAACTCATTATTAACAACACATTTATCCCTATAAAGACTCTAAAATTCTAAAATTGAAAAATGCAATGTTTTGATTTTTTAATATATTGTTAATGCCCTTTCATTTTAAGTGGAGTGAAAACCTTAATATTTGAATACGTTAATTCTACAAAAATGCATGGAATGGGCTGAATAGAATAAAAAACACTTTAGTGCTTGAATATTACAAATTGGAATCCTAAATTTCAATTCTTTATTAACAACATATTTATCCTTACAAGACTCTAAAATTCTGAAAATTGAAAAAATACAATGTTTTGACTTTTTTTAATATATTGTTAATGCCCTTTCATCTTAAATGGAGTGAAAAACATATTATTTGAATACATTCATTCAAGAAAAATACAAGTGATGGACTCAATTCAATAAAAAACACTTTAATGCATGAATATTACAAATTTGAATCCTAAATTTCAATGTTGGGTCATGCATATATCTCTATGGGGTGTGGGAAAACTTCTTATTAGGGTCCGTTGTATTCACTTTTTCTTAAGTAAGATGTTTGCAGACTAAAATTATAGAAATCATTACAAATTGCATTATGACATGGGAGATAATTAAGAAATTTACAAAATTTATATTTAATTCATTATTAACAACACATTTATCCTTATAAGACTCTAAAATTATGAAAATTAAAAAAATACAATGTTTTGATTTTTTAATATATTGTTAGTGCCCTTTCATTTTAAATGGAGTGAAAAGCATATGATTTGTATATGTTAATTCAAGAAAAATACAAGGAATGGACTCAACTGTTCAAAATACACTTTTATGGGTAAATATTATAAATTGCAATCACAATTTTCAAAGTTGGGTCAAGGATATATCTCTAGAGGGGACTGGGAAAACTTCTTGTTAGGGTCCATTGTATTTGATTTTTCTTAAGTAAGATGTTTGTAGACTAAAATTATAGAAGTCATTACAAATTGCATAGTGGCAAGGGAGATAATTAAGAAATCTACAAAATTAAAATTCAACTCATTATTAACAACACATTTATCCCTATAAGACTTTAAAATTCTGAAAATTGAAAAAATGCAATGTTTTGATTTTTTTAATATATTGTTAATGCCCTTTCATTTTTAATGGACTGAAAAGTATATTATTTGAACACGTTAATTGAACAAAAATACAAGTAATGAACTCAATTGTATAAAATACACTTTTACGGATAAATATATAAATAGTAATGACAATTTTCAATGTTGGGTCAAGCATATATCTCTAGAAGGGAGTGGGAAACTTTTTATTAGGGTCCGTTGTATTTGCTTTTCCTTAAGTAAGATGTTTGTAAACTAAAATTATAGAAACTATTACAAATTGCATTGTGATAAGGTAGATAATTAAGAAATTTACAAAATTTAAATTCAAGTCATTATTAACAACACATTTAGCCCTATATGACTCTAAAATTCTAAAAATTGAAAAAATGCAATGTTTTGATTTTTTAATTTATTATTAATGCCCTTTCATTTTAAATGGAGTGAAAAGCATAATATCTGAATATGTTAATTCAACAAAAGTACAAGTAATGGACTCAATTGAATAAAAATAATTTAGTGGATGAATATTACAAATTAGAATCCTAAACTTCAATGTTGGGTCATGCATATATCTTTATAAGGGAGTGGGAAAACTTCTTATTGGGGTTCAGTGTATGTGGTTTTGCATAAGTAAGATGTTTGCAAACCAAAATTATAGAAATTATTATGAATTGCATTGTGGCAAGGTAGATAATTAAGAATTTTACAAAATTTAAATTTAACTCATTATTAACGTCACATTTATCCTTATAAGACTGTAAAATTATGAAAATTGAAAAAAATACAATGTTTTGATTTTTTAAAATGTTGTTAATGTCCTTTCATTTTAAATAGAGTGAAAAACATAATATTTGAATATCTTAATTCAACAAAAATACAAGTAATGAACCCAATTGTATAAAATACACTTTTGTGTATAAATGTTATAAATAGTAATCATAATTTTAAATGTTGGGTCAAGCATATATATCTATAGGGAAGTGGGAAAACTTTTTATTAGGGTCCATTGTATTTGTTTTTTCTTAAGTAAGATATTTGCAAACTAAAATTATAAAAATCAATACAAATTGCATTGGGACAAAGGAGATAAATAAGAAATTTAAAAAATTTAATTTTAACACATTATTAACATCACATTTTTCCTTATAAAACTATAAAATTAAAAAAATTGAAAAAATACAATGTTTTCATTTTTTTAATATATTGTTAATGTCCTTTCATTTTAAATGGAGTGAAAAATATAATATTTGAATATCTTAATTGAACAAAAATACAAGTAATGAACTTAATTGTATAAAATACACTTTTGTGTATAAATGTTATAAATAGCAATCATAATTTTAAATGTAGGGTCAAGCATATATATCTATAGGGAAGTGGGAAAACTTCTTATTAAGGTCCATTGTATTTACTTTTTCTCAAGAAAGATGTTTGCAGACTAAAATTATAGAAATCATTACAAATTGCATTGTGGCAAGGTAGATAATTAATAAATTTACAAAATTTAAATTCAAGTCATTATTAACAACACATTTAGCCCTATATGACTCTAAAATTCTAAAAATTGAAAAAATGCAATGTTTTGATTTTTTAATTTATTGTTAATGCCCTTTCATTTTAAATGGAGTGAAAAGCGTAATATCTGAATATGTTAATTCAACAAAGGTACAAGTAATGGACTCAATTGAATAAAAAATAATTTAGTGGATTAATATTACAAATTGGAATCCTAAACTTTAATGTTGGGTCATACATATATCTTTATAAGGGAGTAGGAAAACTTCTTATTACTGTTCATTATATGTGCTTTTTCTTAATTAAGATGTTTGCAAACTAAAATTATCGAAATTCTTACGAATTGCATTGTGGCAAGGTAGATAATTAAGAAATTTACAAAGTTTAAATTCAATTTATTATTAACAGCACATTTATCCCTATAAGACTATAAAATTATGAAAATTGAAAAAATAGAATGTTTTGATTTTTTAAAATATTGTTAATGTCCTTTCATTTTTAATGGAGTGAAAAACATAATATTTGAATATCTTAATTCTACAAAAATGCAAGTAATGAACTCAATTGTATAAAATATACTTTTGTGGATAAATATTATAAATAGCAAACACAATTTTTAAAGTGGGCTTATGCATATATCTCTAAAGGGTAGGGGGAAAACTTCTTACTATGGTCCCTTGTATTTGTTTTTTCTTAAGTAAGATGTTTGTAGACTAAAATTAGAGAATCATTACGAATTGCATTGTGGCAAGGGAGATAATTAAGAAATTTACAAAATTTAAATTCAACTCATTATTAGCAACACATTTATGCTTATAAGACTCTAAAATTCTGAAAATTGAAGAAATGTAATATTTTAATTTTTTAATATATTGTTAAAGCCCTTTCATTTTAAATGGAGTGAAAAGCATATTATTCGACTACGTTAATCGAACAAAATACAAGTAATGAACTCAATTATATAAAATACACTTTTACAGATAAATATATAAATAGTAATGACAATTTTCAATGTTTAGTCAAGCATATATCTCTAGATGGGAGTGGGAAACTTCTTATTAGGGTCCATTGTATTTGCTTTTTCTTAAGTAAGATGTTTGCAGACTAAAATTATAGAAATCAATACAAATTGCATTGTGGCGATGGAAATAATTAAGAAATTTACAAAATTTAAATTTAACTCATTATTAACATTACATTTATCCCTATAAGGCTGTAAAATTATGAAAATTGAAAAATTACAATGTTTTGATTTTTTTTAAAATATTGTTAATGTCCTTTCATTTTAAATGGAGTGAAAAACATAATATTTGAATATCTTAATTTAACAAAAATACAAGTAATGTACTCAATTGTATAAAATACACTTTTGTGTATAAATGTTATAAATAACAATCATAATTTTCAATGTTCGGTCAAGCATATATATCTATAGGGAAGTGGGAAAACTTCTTATTAGGGTTCATTGTATTTGCTTTTTCTCAAGAAAGATGTTTGCAAACTAAAATTATAGAAATCATTACAAATTGCATTGTGGCAAGGTAGATAATTAATAAATTTAGAAAATTTAAATTCAAGTCATTATTAACAACACATTTAGCCCTATATGACTCTAAAATTCTAAAAATTGAAAAAATACAATGTTTTGATTTTTTAATTTATTGTTAATGCCCTTTCATTTTAAATGGAGTGAAAAGCGTAATATCTGAATATGTTAATTCAACAAAAGTACAAGTAATGGACTCAATTGAATAAAAAATAATTTAGTGGATTAATATTACAAATTGGAATCTTAAACTTCAATGTTGGCTCATACATATATCTTTATAAGGGAGTAGGAAACTTCTTATTATGGTCTGTTGTATTCGATTTTCCTTAAGTAAGATGTTTGCAGACTAAAATTATAAAAATTATTACGAATTGCATTGTGGCAAGGCAGATAATTAAGAATTTTACAAAATTTAAATTTAACTTATTATTAACATCACATTTATTCCTATAAGGCTGTAAAATTATGAAAATTGAAAGAATACAATGTTTTGATTTTTTAAAATATTGTTAATGTCCTTTCATTTTAAATGGAGTGAAAATATAATATTTGAATATCTTAATTAAAAAAAATACAAGTAAAGAACTCAATTGTATAAATACACTTTTGTGTACTCATTATTCAAAACGCATTTATCCCTATATGATTCTAAAATTCTGAAAATTGAAAAAATGCAAAGTTTTGATTTTTTAATATATTGTTAATGCCCTTTCATTTTAAATGGAGTGAAAAGCATAATATCTGAATATATTAATTCAACAAAAGTACACGTAGGACTCAATTAATCAAAACACATTAATGGATGAATATTACAAATTGGAATCCTAACTTCAGTTTGGGTCATGCATATATCTCTATAGGGGAGTTGAAAACTTCTTATTTACGGTCCATTGTATCTTTGTTTTTTCTTAACTAAGATGTTTGCAGGCTTAAATTTATAGAAATCATTACAAATAGTATTATGGCAAGGGAGATAATTATGAAATTAACAAAATTTAAATTAAACTCATTATTAAAACACATTCATCCCATCTATAAGACTCTAAAATTCTGAAAATTAAAAAAATATAATGTTTTGATTTTTAATGTATTGTTAATGCCCTTTCATTTTAAATGGAGTGAAAAGCATAAAATTTGAATACGTTAATTCAACAAAAATACAAGTAATGGACTCAATTGAATAAAAAAGACTTTAGTGGATGAATATTACTAATTGAAATCAAAACATCAATGTTGGATCACGCATATATCTCTANATGACTCTAAAATTTCTGAAAATTGAAAAAATGCAAAGTTTTGATTTTTAATATATTGTTAATGCCCTTTCATTTTAAATAGAGTGAAAAGGATAAATATTGAATATGTTAATTTAACAAAAATACAAGTAATAGACTCAATTCAAAAAAACACTTTGGTAGATGAATATTACGAATTGGAATCCTAAACCTTAGTGTTGGGTCATGCGTATATCTTTATAGGGGAATGGGAAAACTTCTTATTAGGGTCCATTGTATTTGCTTTATCTTAAGTAAGATGTTTGGAGACTAAAATTATAGAAATCAATACATATTGCTTTGTGGCAAGGGACATAATTAAGAGATTTAGAAAATTTAAATCAACTAATTATTAACAATAAATTTATCCCTCTAAGACTCTAAAATCCTGAAAATTGAAAAAATGCAAAGTTTTGATTTTTTAATATATTGTTAATGCCCTTTCATTTTAAATAGAGAGTGAAAAGCATAATATTTGAATATGTTAATTTAACAAAAATACAAGTAATGGACTTAATTCAATAAAAACACTTTGGTGGATGAATATTACGAATTGGAATCCTAAACCTCATTGTTAGGTCATTGCGTCTCTCTATAAGGGAGTGGAAACTTCTTTATTAGGTCCATTATATTTGCTTTTATCTTAAGTAAGATGTTTGGAGTCTAAAATTATAGAAATCAATACATATTACTTTGTGGGCAAGGGACATAATTAAGAGATTTACAAAATTTAAATTGACTAATTTATTAACAATACATTTAACCCTCTAAGACTCTAAAAATTCTGAAAATTGAGAAAAATGCAAAGTTTTGATTCTTTAATATATGTTAATGCCCTTTCATTTTAAATAGACTGAAAAAAGCATATTTGAATATGTTTATTCAACAAAAATACAATAGTACGGCTCAATTCAATAAAAAACACTTTGGTGATAAATATTACGAATTGGAATCCTAAACCTCAATGTTCGGTCATCTGTATAGCTCTTACGGGAGTGGGAAAACTTCTTATTAGATCCATTGTATGTCCGCTTTATCCTTAAGTAAGATGTTTGGAGACTAAAATTATAAAAAAATCAATCACATATTGCTTTGTGGCAGGGAGCATAATTATGAGATTTACAAATTTAAATTCAACTAATTTATTAACAATACATTTCTTCCTACAAGAGAACTCTAAAAATTCAAAAATTGAAAAAGTGCAATGTTTTGATTTTTTTAAATATAATTGTGTAAGTGCCCTCTGTCATTATTAATATGAGTGGAAAAAGTATAATATTTGAAGATGTGTAATTCAAACAAGAATACTAGTAATAAACTTAGTTGGAATAAAAAGACACTTTAGTGGATGAATTTTTACTAAATTGGAATCCTAAACTTCAATGTTATGGGTGGAGCGGGGGGGGGGATCTGTGTGGTCATGCATGATATCTTTATAAGGGAGTGGGAAAACTTCTTATTAGGGTTCCATTGTATTTGCTTTTTCTTAAGTAAAATGGTTTGTAGACTAAAATTATAAAAATCATTACAAATTGCATTGTGGCAAGGGAGATAATTAAGAAATTTACAAAATTTAACTTTAAGTCATCATTAGCAACACATTTATCCCTATAAGGCTCTAAAATTCTAAAAATTGAAAAAATACAATGTTTTGATTGGTTAATATATTATTAATTCCATTTCATTTTAAATCAAGTGAAAAAGCATAATATTTGAATATGTTAATTCAACAAAAATACAAGTGATGCACTCAATTGAATATAAAACACTTTAGTCGATGAATATTACAAATTTGGATCCTAAACTTCAATGTTGGGTCATACATATATCTCTATAGGGGGGGTGGGAAAACTTCTTACTAGGGTTCGTTATATTTGCTTTTTCTTAAGTAAGATGTTTGCAAAATAAAATTATAAAAATCATTACAAATTGCATTGTGGCAAGGGAGATAATTAAGAAATTTACAACATTTAAATTCAACTTATTATTAACAACACATTTATCCCTATAAGACTCTAAAATTCTAAAAATTGAAAAAATGCAATGTTTTGGTTTTTTTAATATATTGTTAATGCCCTTTCAATTTAAATGGAAAGAAAAGCATATTATTTGAATATGTTAATTCAACACAAATACAAGTAATGAACTCAATTGCATAAAATACACTTTTGTGGATAAATATTATAAATAGAAATCATAATTTTCAATGTTGGGTCAAGCATATATCTCTATAGGGGAGTGAGAAAACTTTTTATTATGGTCCATTGTATTTGCTTTTCTTAAGTAAGATGTTTACAGATTAAAATTATAGAAATCATTACAAATTGCATTATGGCAAAGGAGATAATTAAGAAATTTACAAAATTTAACTTCAACTCATTATTAACAACACATTTATGCCTATAAGGCGCTAAAGTTCTGAAAATTGAAAAAATGCAACGTTTTGAATTTTTTAATATATTGTTAAATCCCTTTCATTTTAAATGGAGTGAAGAGCATAATATTTGAATACGTTAATTCAACAAAAATACAAGTGATGGACTCAATTGAATAAAAACACTTTAGGGAATGAATATTACAAATTGGAATCCTAAACTTCAAAGTTGGGTCATGCATATATCTCTATAGGGGAGGGGGAAAACTTCTTATTAGGGTCCGTTGTATTTGCTTTTTCTTAGGTAAGATGTTTGCAGACTAAAATTATAGAAATCAATATAAATTGCATTATGGTAAGGGAGATAATTGAGAAATTTACAAAATTTAAATTCAACTTATTATTAACAACACATTTATCCCTATAAGACTCAAAATTCTGAAAATTGAAAAAATGCAATGTTTTGATTTTTTAAAATATTGTTAATGTCCTTTCATTTTAAATGGAGTGAAAAACATAATATTTGAATATCTTAATTCAACAAAAATGCAAGTAATGAACTCAATTGTATAAAATACGCTTTTGTGGATAAATATTATAAATAGCAAACACAATTTTTAAAGTTGGCTTAAGCATATATATCTGGAGGGGAGTGGGAAAACTTCTTATTATGGTCCATTGGATTTGCTTTTTCTTAAGTAAGATGTTTGTAGACTAAAATTATAGAAATCATTACGAATTGCATTGTAGCAAGGGAAAAAATTAAGAAATTTACAAAATTTAAATTTAACTCATTATTAACATCACATTTATCCCTATAAGACTGTAAAATTATGAAAATTGAAAAAATATAATGTTTTGATTTTTTAAAATATTGTTAATGTCCTTTGATCTCAAATGGAGTGAAAAACATAATATTTGAATATCTTAATTCAACAAAAATGCAAGTAATGAACTCAATTGTATAAAATACACTTTTGTGTATAAATGTTATAAATAGCAATCATAATTTTCAATGTTGGGTCAAGTATATATATTTATAGGGATGTGTGAAAACTTCTTATTAGGGTTCGTTGTATTTGCTTTTTCTTAAGTAAGATGTTTGCAGACTAAACTTATAGAAATCATTACAAATTGCATTGTGACAAGGTAGATAATTAAGAAATTTACAAAATTTAAATTTCACTCATTATTAACATCACATTTATCCCTATAAGACTGTAAAATTATGAAAATTGAAAAAATACAATGTTTTGATTTTTTAAAATATTGTTAATGTCCTTTCATTTCAAATGGAGTGAAAACCATATTATTTGAATACGTTAATTAAACAAAAATACAAGTGATAGACTCAATTGAATGAAAAGCACTTTAGTGGATGAATATTACAAATTAGAATCCTAAACTTCAATGTTGGGTCATGCATATATCTCTATAGGGGAGTGGGAAAACTTCTTATTAGGGTTCGTTGTATTTGCCTTTTATTAAGTAAGATGTTTGCAAACTAAAAATTTAAAAATCATTACAAATTGCATTATGGCAAGGGAGGTAATTAAGAAATTTACAAAATTTATATTCAACTTATTATTAAAAACACATTTATCCCAATAAGACTCTAAAATTATGAAAATTGAAAAAATACAATGTTTTGATTTTTTAATATATTGTTAGTGTCCTTTCATTTTAAATGGAGTGAAAAGCATATGATTTTTATACACTTTTGTGGGTAATTATTATAAATTGCAATCACAATTTTCAATGTTGGGTCAAGCATATATCTCTAGAGGAGAGTGGGAAAACTTGTTATTAGAGTCCATTGTATTTACTTTTCCTTAAGAAAGATGTTTACAAACTAAAATTATAGAAATTTACAAAATTCAAATTCAACTGATTATTAACAACAAATTTATCCCTATAAGACTCTAAAATTATGAAAATCGAAAAAATGCAATGTTTTGATTTTTTAATATATTGTTAATGCCCTTTCATGTTAAATGAAGTGGAAGGCGTATTATTTCAATACGTTAATTCAACAAAAATATGAGTAATGAACTCAATTGTATAAAATACACTGTTATGGATAAATATTATAAACAACAATCACAATTTTCAATGTTCTGTCAAGGATATATCTCTAGAGGGGAGTGGGAAAACTTCTTATTAGGGTTCGTTGTATTTTCCTTTTCTTCAGTAAGATGTTTGCAGACTTAAATTATAGAAATCATTCCAAATTGCATTATGGCAAGGTAGATAATTGAGAAATTTACAAAATTTAAATTCAATTCATTATTCACAACGCATTTATCCCTATATGACTCTAAAATTTTGAAAATTCAAAAAATGCAAAGTTTTGATTTTTTCAATATATTGTTAATGCCCTTTCATTTTAAATGGAATGAAAAGCATAATATCTGAATATGTTAATTCAACAAAAGTACATGTAATGGACTTAATTGAATAAAAAACACATTAGTGGATGAATAGTACAAATTGTAATCCTAAACTTCAATGTTGGGTCATGCATATATCTCTATAGGGGAGTTGGAAAACTTCTTATTACGGTCCATTGTATTTTTTTTTTCTTAAGTACGATGTTTGCAGACTTAAATTATAGAAATCATTAAAAATTGCTTTGTGGCAAGGGAGATAATTATGAAATTAACAAAATTTAAATTCAACTCATTATTAACAACACATTTATCCGCATAAAACTCTAAAATTCTGAAAATTGAAAAAATGCAACATTTTGATTTTTTAATATATTGTTAATGCCCTTTCGTTTTAAATAGAGTGAAAAACTTAATATCTGAATACGTTAATTCAACAAAAATACATGGAATGGGTTGAATAGAATAAAAAACACTTTGGTGCATGAATATTACAAATTGGAATCCTAATTTTCAATGTTGGGTCATGCATATATCTCTATAGTGGAGTGGGAAAACTCCTTTTTAAGGTTCGTTGTATTTGCTTTTTCTTAAATAAGATGCTTGCAAACTAAAATTATAGAAATCATTACAAATTGCATTATGGGAAGGTAGATAATTAAGAAATTTACAAAATTTAAATTCAACTCATTATTAACAACACATTTATCCCTATAAAACTCTAAAATTCTGAAATTGAAAAATGCAATGTTTTGATTTTTTAATATATTGTTAATGCCCTTTCATTTTAAATGGAGTGAAAAGCTTAATATTTGAATACGTTAATTCAACAAAAATACATGGAATGGGCAGAATAGAATAAAAAACACTTTAGTGCATGAATATTACAAATTGGAATCCTAATTTTGAATGTTGGGTCATGCATATATCTCTATAGGGGAGTTGGAAAACTCCTTATTAGGGTACGTTGTATTTGCTTTTTCTTAAGTAAGATGTTTGTAGACTAAAATTATAGAAATCATTACAAATTGCATTGTGGTAAGGGAGATAATTAACAAAATTTACAACATTTAAATTCAACAAATTATTGGCAACACATTTATCCTTATAAGACTCTAAAATTCTAAAAAATTGAAAAAAATGCAATGTTTTGATTTTTTAATTTCTTGTTAATGCCCTTTCATTTTCAATGGAGTGAAAAGCTTAATATTTGAATATGTTAATTCAACAAAAATACATGGAATGGGCTGAATAGAATAAAAAACACTTTAGTGCATGAATATTACAAATTCGAATCCTAAATTTCAATGTTGGGTCATGCATATATCTTTATAGGGGAGTGGGAAAACTTCTTATTAGGGTATGTTGTATTTGCTTTTTCTTAAGTAAGATATTTGCAGACTAAAATTATAGAAATCATTACAAATTGCACTGTGGCGAGGGAGATAATTAACAAAATTTACAACATTTAAATTCAACTAATTACTGACACCACATTTATCCTTATAAGACTCTAAAATTCTGAAAATTAAAAAAATGCAATGTTTTGATTTTTTTCATTTATTGTTAATGCCCTTTCATTTTAAATGGAGTGAAAAGCATATTATTTGAATATGTTAGTTCAACAAAAATACAAGTAATGAACTCAATTGTATCAAATACACTTTAGTGCATAAATATTACAAATTGGAATCCTAAATCTCAATGTTGGGTTATGCATATATTTCTATAGGGGAGTGGGAAAACTCCTTATTAGGGTATGTTGTATTTGCTTTTTCTTAAGTAAGATGTTTGCAGACTAAAATTATAGAAATCATTACAAATTGCACTGTGGCGAGGGAGATAATTAACAAAATTTACAACATTTAAATTCAACTAATTATTGACACCACATTTATCCTTATAGGACTCTAAAATTCTGAAAATTAAAAAAATGCAATGTTTTGATTTTTTTCATTTATTGTTAATGCCCTTTCATTTTAAATGGAGTGAAAAGCATATTATTTGAATATGTTAGTTCAACAAAAATACAAGTAATGAACTCAATTGTATAAAATACACTTTTGTGAATAAATATTATAAATAGCAAACACAATTTTTAAAGTTGGCTTTAGCATATATCTTTAGAGGGGAGTGGAAAAACTTCTTATTATAGTCCATTGTATTTGCTTTTTCTTAAGTAAGATGTTTGCAGACTAAAATTATAGAAATCATTATGGATTGCATTGTGGCAAGGGAGATAATTAAGAAATTTACAAAATTTAAAATCAACTCATTATTAACAACACATTTATCCCTATAATACTCTAAAATTCTGAAAATTGAAAAAATGCAATGTTTTGATTTTTTAATATATCGTTAATGCCCTTTCATTTTAAATGGAGTGAAAAGCATATTATTCGAATATGTTAATTCAACAAAAGCACAAGTAATGGACTCAATTGAATAAAAAACACATTAGTGGATGAATATTACAAATTGGAATCCTAAACTTCAATGTTGGGTTATGCATATATCTCTATAGAGGAGTGGGAATGGAAATAATTATAAAATTAACAAAATTTAAGTTCAACTCATTATTAACAACACATTTATCCGTATAAGATTCTAAAATTCTGAAAATTGAAAAAATGCATTGTTTTGATTTTTTAATATATTGTTAATGCTCTTTCATTTTAATTGGATTGAAAAGCATATTATTTGAATACGTTAATTCAACAAAAGTACAAGTAATGGACTCGATTCAATAAAAAACACTTTAGTGGATGAATATTACAAATTGGAATCCTAAACTTCAATGTTGGGTCATGCATATATCTCTATAGTGGAGTGGGAAAACTTCTTATTGGAGTCCATTTTATTTGCTTTTTCTTAAGTAAGATATTTATAGACTAAAATTATAGAAATCATTACAAATTGCATTATGGCAAGGGAGATAATTAAGAAATTTACAAAATTTATCTTCAACTCATTATTAATAACACATTTATCCCTAAAAGGCTCTAAAATTCTACAAATTGAAAAAATGCAACGTTTTGATTTTTTTAATATATTGTTAATGCTCTTTTATTTCAAATGGAGTGAAAATCATAATATTTGAATACGTTAATTCAACAAAAATACAAGTGATGGACTCAATAAGATAAAAAACACTTTAGTGGATGAATATTACAAATTGGAATTCTAAACTTCAAAGTTGGGTCGTGCATATATCTCAATAGGGGAGTGAGAAAACTTCTTATTAGGGTCCGTTGTATTTGCTTTTTCTTTAATAAGAAGTTTGCAAACTAAAATTATAGAAATCATTACAAATTGCATTATGGCAAGGGAGATAAGTAGAAATTTACAAAAATTAAATTCAACACATTATTAACAACATATTTATCCCTATAAGACTCTAAAATTCTGAAAATTGAAAAAATGCAATGTTTTGATTTTTTAATATATTATTAATGCCCTTTCATTTTAAATGAAGTGAAAAGCATAATATTTGAATATGTTAATTCAACAAAAATACAAGCAATGAACACAATTGTATAAAATACACTTTTGTGGATAAATATTATAAATAGCAATCATAATTTTCAATGTTGGGTCAAGCATATATCTCTATAGGGTAGTGGGAAAACTTCTTATCAGGGTCCATTGTATTTGTTTTTCCTTAAGTAAGATGTTTGTAGACTAAAATTATAAAAATCATTACAAATTGCATTGTGGCAAGGTAGATAATTATGAAATTTACAAAATTTAAATTCAACACATTATTAAAAACACATTTCTCCCGATAAGATTTTAAAATTTTGAAAATTGAAAAAATGCAATGTTTTCATTTTTTAATATATTGGTAATGCCTTTTCATTTTAAATGAAATGAAAAGCATAATATTCGAATATGTTAATTCAACAAAAATACAAGTAATGGACTCAATTCAATAAAAAACACTTTAATGGATGAATATTACAAATTGGAATCCTAAACTTCAATGTTGGGTCATGTATATATCTCTATAGGGGAGTGGGAAAACTTCTTCTTAGGGTTTGTTGTTTTTGCTTTTTCTCAAGTAAGATGTTAGGAAAATAAAATTATAGAAAACATTACAAATTGCATTGTGGCAAGGGAGATAATTAAGAAATTTACATCATTGAAATTGAACTTATTATTAACAATACATTTATCCGTATAAGACTCTAAAATTTTGAAAATTGAAAAAATGCAATGTTTTGATTTTTTAATATATTGTTAATGCCCTTTCAATTTAAAAGGACAAAAAAGCATATTATTTGAATATGTTAATTCAACACAAATATAAGTAATGAACTCAATTATATAAAATACTCTCTTGTGAATAAATATTATAAATAGCAATCATAATTTTCAATGTTAGGTCAAGCATATATCTCTATAGGAGTGTGGGAAAACTTCTTACTAGGGTCTATTGTATTTGCTTTTTCTCAAGTAAGATATTTACAGACTAAAATTTTAGAAATCATTACAAATTGCAGTATAGCAAGGGAGATAATTAAGAAATTTACAAAATTTATCTTCAACTCATTATTAACAACACATTTATCCCTAAAAGGCTCTAAAATTCAAAAAATTGAAAAAATGCAACGTTTTGATTTTTTTAATATATTGTTAATGCTCTTTCATTTTAAATGGAGTGAAAAGCATAATATTTGAATACGTTAATTCAACAAAAATACAAGTGATGCACTCAATAGGATAAAAAAACACTTTAGTGGATGAATATTACAAATTGGAATCCTAAACTTCAAAGTTGGGTCGTGCATATATCTCTATAGGGGAGTGGGAAAACTTCTTATTAGGGTCCGTTGTATTTGCTTTTTCTTCAGTAAGAAGTTTGCAGACTAAAATTATAGAAATCATTACAAATTGCATTATGGCAAGGGAGATAAGTAAGAAATTTACAAAATTTAAATTCCACTCATTATTAACAACACATTTCTCCCTTTAAGACTTTAAAATTCGGAAAATTGAAAAAACGCAATGTTTTGATTTTTTCATTTATTGTTAATGCCCTTTCATTTTAAATGGAGTGAAAAGCATATTATTTGAATATGTTAGTTCGACAAAAATACAAGTAATGAACTCAATTGTATAAAATACACTTTTGTGAATAAATATTATAAATAGCAAACACAATTTTTAAAGTTGGCTTTAGCATATATCTTTAGAGAGGAGTGAAAAAACTTCTTATTACAGTCCATTGTATTTGCTTTTTCTTAAGTAAGATGTTTGCAAACTAAAATTATAAAAATCATTATAGATTGCATTGTGGCAAGGGAGATAATTAAGAAATTTACACAATTTAAATTCAACTCATTATTAACAACGCATTTATCCCTATAAGACTCTAAAATTCTGAAAATTGAAAAAATGCAATGTTTTGATTTTTTAATATATTGTTAATACCCTTTCATTTTAAATGGAGTGAAAAGCATAATATTTGAATATGTTAATTCAACAAAAAAACAAGTAATGAACACAATTGTATAAAATACACTTTTGTGGATAAATATTGTAAATAGCAATCATAATTTTCAATGTTGGGTCAAACATATATCTCTATAGGGGAGTGGGAAAACTTCTTAGCAGGGTCCATTGTATTTGCTTTTCCTTAAGTAAGATGTTTGTAGACTCAAATTATAAAAATCATTACAAATTGCATTGTGGCAAGGTAGATAATTAAGAAATTTACGAAATTTAAATTGAACTCATTATTAACAACACATTTATCCCTATAAGACTCTAAAATTCTGAAAATTGAAAAAATGCAATGCTTTGATTTTTTAATATATTGGTAATGCCTTTTCATTTTTAATGAAGTGAAATGCATATTATTTGAATACGTTAATTCAACAAAAATACAAGTGATCGACTCAATTAAATAAAAAACACTTTAGTGGATAAATATTACAAATTGGAATCCTAAACTTCAATGTTAGGTCATGCATATATCTCTATAAGGGTGTGGGAAAAGTTCTTTTTAGGGTCCGTTGTATTTGGTTTTTCATAGGTAAGATGTTAGCAGAATAAAATTATAGAAATCATTACAAATTGCATTGTGGCAAGGGAGATAATTAAGAAATTTACAACATTTAAATTCAACTTATTATTAACAACACATTTATCCGTATAAGACTCTAAAATTCTGAAAATTGAAAAAATGCAATGTTTTGATTTTTAAATATATTGTTAATGCCCTTTCAATTTAAATGGAGAGAAAAGCATATTATTTGAATAAGTTAATTAAACACAAATACAAGTAATGAACTCAATTGTATAAAATACACTTTTGTGGATAAATATTACAAATAGCAATCATAATTTTCAATCTTGGGTCAAGCATATATCTCTAGGGGGGAGTGGGAAAACTTCTTATTATTCTTCATTGTATTTGCTTTTCCTTATGTAAGATGTTTACAGACTAAAATTATAGAGATGATTACAAATTGCATTATCGTAAGGGAGATAATTAAGAAATTTACAAAATTTAACTTCAACTCACTATTAACAACACGTTTATGCCTATAAGGCTCTAAAATTCTAAAGATTGAAAAAATGCAACGTTTTGATTTTTTTAATATATTGTTAATGCCCTTTCATTTTAAATGGAGTGAAAAGCATAATATTTGAATATGTTAATTCAACAAAAATACAAGTGATGGACTCAATTAAATAAAAAACACTTTAGTGGATGAATATTACAAATTGGAATCCTAAACTTCAAAGTTGGGTCGTGCATATATCTCTATAGAAGAATGGAAAAACTTCTTATTAGGGTCCATTGTATTTGCTTTTTCTTCAGTAAGAAGTTTGCAGACTAAAATTATAGAAATCATTACAAATTGCATTGTGGCAAGGGAGATAAGTAATAAATTTACAAAATTTAAATTCCACTGATTATTAACAACACATTTCTGCCTATAAGACTTTAAAATTTTGAAAATTGAAATAATGCAAAGTTTTGATTCTTTAATATATTGTTAATGCCCTTTCATCTTAAATGGAGTGAAAAGCATAATATTTGAATATTTTAATTCAACAAAAGTAAAAGTAATGGACTCAATTGAATAAAAAACACTTTAGTGGATGAATATTAGAAATTGGAATCCTAAACTTCAATGTTGGGTCGTGCATATATCTCTATAGGGGAGTAGGAAAACTTCTTATTGGGGTCCATTGTATATGCTTTTTCTTAAGTAAGATATTTGCAAACAAAAATTATAGAAATTATTACGAATTGCATTGTGGCGAGGTAGATAATTAAGAAATTTACAAAATTTAAATTCAACTCATGATTAACAACACATTTATCCCTATAAGACTCCAAAATTGTAGAAATTGAAAAAATGCAAAGTTTTGATTTTTTAACATATTGTTAATGCCCTTTCATTTTAAATGGAGTGAAAAGCATATTATTCGAATATGTTAATTTAACAAAAGTACAAGTAATGGACTCAATTGAATAAAAAACACATTAGTGGATGAATATTACAAATTGGAATCCTAAACTTCAATGTTGGGTTATGCATATATCTCTATAAAGGAGTGGGAAAACCTCTTATTATGGTCTATTGTTTTTTTTTTTTCTTAAGTAAGATATTTGCAGACTTAAAATATAAAATTCAAATTGCATTGTGGCAATGGAGATAATTATGAAATTAACAAAATTCAAATTCAACTCATTATTAACAACACATTTATCTGTATAAGATTCTAAAATTCTGAAAATTGAAAAAATGCAATGTTTTGATTTTTTAATATATTGTTAATGCCCTTTCATTTTAAATGGATTGAAAAGCATATTATTTGAATACGTTAATTCAACAAAAATACAAGTAATGGACTCGATTCAATAAAAAACACTTTAGTGGATGAATATTACAAATTGGAATCCTAAACTTCAAAGTTGGGTCGTGCATATATCTCTATAGAAGAATGGAAAAACTTCTTATTAGGGTCCATTGTATTTGCTTTTTCTTCAGTAAGAAGTTTGCAGACTAAAATTATAGAAATCATTACAAATTGCATTGTGGCAAGGGAGATAAGTAATAAATTTACAAAATTTAAATTCCACTGATTATTAACAACACATTTCTGCCTATAAGACTTTAAAATTTTGAAAATTGAAATAATGCAAAGTTTTGATTCTTTAATATATTGTTAATGCCCTTTCATCTTAAATGGAGTGAAAAGCATAATATTTGAATATTTTAATTCAACAAAAGTAAAAGTAATGGACTCAATTGAATAAAAAACACTTTAATGGATGAATATTAGAAATTGGAATCCTAAACTTCAATGTTGGGTCGTGCATATATCTCTATAGGGGAGTAGGAAAACTTCTTATTGGGGTCCATTGTATATGCTTTTTCTTAAGTAAGATATTTGCAAACAAAAATTATAGAAATTATTACGAATTGCATTGTGGCGAGGTAGATAATTAAGAAATTTACAAAATTTAAATTCAACTCATGATTAACAACACATTTATCCCTATAAGACTCCAAAATTGTAGAAATTGAAAAAATGCAAAGTTTTGATTTTTTAACATATTGTTAATGCCCTTTCATTTTAAATGGAGTGAAAAGCATATTATTCGAATATGTTAATTAAACAAAAGTACAAGTAATGGGACTCAATTGAATAAAAAAACACATTAGGGATGATTATTACAAATTGGAAATCCTAAACTTCAATGTTGGGTTATGCATATATCTCTATAAGGAGTGGGAAAACCTCTTATTATGGTCTATTGTTTTTTTTTTTTCTTAGTAAGTAATTTATTTGCAGACTTAAAATATAAAATTCAAATTGCATTGTGGCAATGGAGATAATTATGAAATTAACAAATTCAAAANAATTCAACTCATTATTAACAACACATTTATCCCTATAAAACTCTAAAATTCTGAAAATTGAAAAAATGCAACATTTTGATTTTTTAAATATTGTAATGCCCTTTCATTTTAAATGAGTGAAAAAGCTTAATATGAATACGTTAATTCACAAAAATACATGGATGGCAGTAATAGAATAAAAAACACTTTAGTGCATGAATATTACAAATTGGAATCCTAATTTTCAATGTTGGGTCATGCATATATCTCTATAGTGGAGTGGGAAAACTCCTTTTAAGGTTCGTTGTATTTGCTTTTTCTTAAATAAGATGTTGCAAACTAAAATTATAGAAATCATTACAAATTGCATTATGGAAGGTAGATAATTAAGAAATTACAAAATTTAAATTCAACTCTTATTAACAACACATTTATCCTATAAAACTCTAAAATTTGAAAATTGAAAAATGCAATGTTTTGATTTTTAATATATTGTAATGCCTTTTCATTTTAAATGGAGTGAAAAGCTAATATTTGAATACGTTAATTCAACAAAAATACATGGAATGGGCAGAATAGAATAAAAAACACTTTAGTGCATGAATATTACAAATTGGATCCTAATTTTGAAGTTGGGTCATGCATATATCTCATAGGGAGTTGGAAAACTCCTTATTAGGGTACGTTGTATTTGCTTTTTCTTAAGTAAGATGTTTGTAGACTAAAATTATAGAAATCATTACAAATTGCATTGTGGTAAGGGAGATAATTAACAAAAATTTACAACATTTAATTCAACAAATTATTGGCAACACTTTATCCTTATAAGACTCTAAATTCTAAAAAATTGAAAAAATGCAATGTTTTGATTTTTAATTTCTTGTTAATGCCCTTTCATTTTCAATGGAGTGAAAGCTTAATATTTGAATATGTTAATTCAACAAAAATACATGGAATGGGCTGAATAGAATAAAAACACTTTAGTGCATGAATATTACAAATTCGAATCCTAAATTTCAATGTTGGGTCATGCATATATCTTTATAGGGAGTGGGAAAACTTCTTATTAGGGTATGTTGTATTTGCTTTTTCTTAAGTAAGAATTTGCAGACTAAAATTATAGAAATCATTACAATTGCACTGTGGCGAGGGAGATAATTAACAAAATTTACAACATTTAAATCAACTAATTACTGACAACACATTTATCCTTATAAGACTCTAAATTCTGAAAATTAAAAAAATGCAATGTTTTGATTTTTTATTTATTGTTAAATGCCTTCATTTTAAATGGAGTGAAAAGCATATTATTTGAATATGTTAGTTCAACAAAAAATACAAGTAATGAACTCAATTGTATCAATACACTTTAGTGCATAAATATTACAATTGGAATCCTAAATCTCAATGTTGGGTTATGCATATATTCTATAGGGGAGTGGGAAAACTCCTTATTAGGGTATGTTGTATTTTTTTTCTTAACTAAGATGTTTGCAGACTAAATTATAGAAATCATTACAAATTGCACTGTGGCGAGGGAGATAATTAACAAAATTTACAACATTTAAATTCAACTAATTATTGACACCACATTTATCCTTATAGGACTCTAAAATTCTGAAAATTAAAAAAATGCAATGTTTTGATTTTTTTCATTTATTGTTAATGCCCTTTCATTTAAATGGAGTGAAAAGCATATTATTTGAATATGTTAGTTCAACAAAAATACAAGTAATGAACTCAATTGTATAAAATACACTTTTGTGAATATAATATTAAATAGCAAACACAATTTTTAAAGTTGGCTTTAGCATATATCTTTAGAGGGAGTGGAAAAACTTCTTATTATAGTCCATTGTATTTGCTTTTTCTTAAGTAAGATGTTTGCAGACTAAAATTATAGAAATCATTATGGATTGCATTGTGGCAAGGGAGATAATTAAGAAATTTACAAAATTTAAAATCAACTCATTATTAATACACATTTATCCCTATAATACTCTAAATTCTGAAAATTGAAAAAATGCAATGTTTTGATTTTTTAATATATCGTTAATGCCCTTTCATTTTAAATGGAGTGAAAAGCATATTATTCGAATATGTTAATTCAACAAAGCACAAGTAATGGACTCAATTGAATAAAAAACACATTAGTGGATGAATATTACAAATTGGAATCCAAACTTCAATGTTGGGTTATGCATATATCTCTATAGAGGAGTGGGAATGGAAATAATTATAAATTAACAAAATTTAAGTTCAACTCATTATTAACAACACATTTATCCGTATAAGATTCTAAATTCTGAAAATTGAAAAAAATGCATTGTTTTGATTTTTAATATATTTTAATGCTCTTTCATTTAATTGGATTGAAAAGCATATTATTTGAATACGTTAATTCAACAAAAGTACAAGTAATGACTCGATTCAATAAAAAACACTTTAGTGGATGAATATTACAAATTGGAATCCTAAACTTCAATGTTGGGTCATGCATATATCTCTATAGTGGAGTGGAAAACTTCTTATTGGAGTCCATTTTATTTGCTTTTTCTTAAGTAAGATATTTTAGACTAAAATTATAGAAATCATTACAAATTGCATTATGGCAAGGAGATATTTAAGAAATTTACAAAATTTATTCAACTCATTATTAATAACACATTTATCCCTAAAAGGCTCTAAAATTCTACAAATTGAAAAAATGCAACTTTGTTTTTTTTTAATATATTGTTAATGCTCTTTTATTTCAATGGAGTGAAAATCATAATATTTGAATACGTTAATTCAACAAAAATACAAGTGATGGACTCAATAAGATAAAAAACACTTTAGTGGATGAATATTACAAATTGGAATTCTAAACTTCAAAGTTGGGTCGTGCATATATCTCAATAGGGGAGTGAAAACTTCTTATTAGGTCCGTTGTATTTGCTTTTTCTTTAATAAGAAGTTTGCAAACTAAAATTATAGAAATCATTACAAATTGCATTATGGCAAGGGAGATAAGTAGAAATTACAAAATTAAATTCAACACATTATTAACAACATATTTATCCCTATAAGACTCTAAATTCTGAAAATTGAAAAATGCAATGTTTTGATTTTTAATAATATTAAATGCCCTTTCATTTTAAATGAAGTGAAAAGCATAATATTTGAATATGTTAATTCAACAAAAATACAAGCAATGAACACAATTGTATAAATACACTTTTGTGGATAAATATTATAAATAGCAATCATAATTTTCAATGTTGGGTCAAGCATATATCTCTATAGGGTAGTGGGAAACATTCTTATCAGGGTCCATTGTATTTGTTTTTCCTTAAGTAAGATGTTTGTAGACTAAAATTATAAAAATCATTACAAATTGCATTGTGGCAAGGTAGATAATTATGAAATTTACAAATTAAATTCAACACATTATTAAAAACACATTCTCCGATAAGATTTTAAAATTTGAAAATTGAAAAAATGCAATGTTTTCATTTTTAATATATTGGTAATGCCTTTTCATTTTAAATGAAATGAAAGCATAATATTCGAATATGTTAATTCAACAAAAATACAAGTAATGGACTCAATTCAATAAAAAACACTTTAATGGATGAATATTACAAATTGGAATCCTAAACTTCAATGTTGGGTCATGTATATATCTCTATAGGGAGTGGGAAAAACTTCTTCTTAGGGTTTGTGTTTTTGCTTTTTCTCAAGTAAGATGTTAGAAAATAAAATTATAGAAAACATTACAAATTGCATTGTGGCAAGGGAGATAATTAAGAAATTTACATCATTGAAATTGAACTTATTATTAACAATACATTTATCCGTATAAGACTCTAAAATTTTGAAAATTGAAAAAATGCAATGTTTGATTTTTTAATATATTGTTAATGCCCTTTCAATTTAAAAGGACAAAAAAGCATATTATTTGAATATGTTAATTCAACACAATATAAGTAATGAACTCAATTATATAAAATACTCTCTTGTGAATAAATATTATAAATAGCAATCAATTTTCAATGTTAGGTCAAGCATATATTCTATAAGAGTGTGGGAAAACTTCTTACTAGGGTCTATTGTATTTGCTTTTTCTCAAGTAAGATATTTACAGACTAAAATTTTAGAAATCATTACAAATTGCAGTATAGCAAGGGAGATAATTAAGAAATTTACAAAATTTATCTTCAACTCATTATTAACAACACATTTATCCTAAAAGGCTCTAAAATTCAAAAATTGAAAAAAATGCAACTTTTGATTTTTTTAATATATTGTTAATGCTCTTTCATTTTAAATGGAGTGAAAAATAATATTTGAATACGTTAATTCAACAAAAATACAAGTGATGCACTCAATAGGATAAAAAACACTTTAGTGGATGAATATTACAAATTGGAATCCTAAACTTCAAAGTTGGGTCGTGCATATATCTCTATAGGGGAGTGGGAAAACTTCTTATTAGGGTCCGTTGTATTTGCTTTTTCTTCAGTAAGAAGTTTGCAGACTAAAATTATAGAAATCATTACAAATTGCATTATGGCAAGGAGATAAGTAAGAAATTTACAAAATTTAAATTCCACTCATTATTAACAACACATTTCTCCTTTAAGACTTTAAAATTCGGAAAATTGAAAAAACGCAATGTTTTGATTTTTTCATTTATTGTTAATGCCCTTTCATTTTAAATGGAGTGAAAAGCATATTATTTGAATATGTTAGTTCGACAAAAATACAAGTAATGAACTCAATTTATAAAATACACTTTTGTGAATAAATATTATAAATAGCAAACACAATTTTTAAAGTTGGCTTTAGCATATATCTTTAGAGAGGAGTGAAAAACTTCTTATTACAGTCCATTGTATTTTGTTTTCTTAAGTAAGATGTTTGCAAACTAAATTATAAAATCATTATAGATTGCATTGTGGCAAGGGAGATAATTAAGAAATTTACACAATTTAAATTCAACTCATTATTAACAACGCATTTATCCTATAAGACTCTAAAATTCTGAAATTGAAAAAATGCAATGTTTTGATTTTTTAATATATTGTTAATACCCTTTCATTTTAATGGAGTGAAAAGCATAATATTTGAATATGTTAATTCAACAAAAAAACAAGTAATGAACACAATTGTATAAAATACACTTTTGTGGATAAATATTGTAAATAGCAATCATAATTTTCAATGTTGGGTCAAACATATATCTCTATAGGGGAGTGGGAAACTTCTTAGCAGGGTCCATTGTATTTGCTTTCCTTAAGTAAGATGTTTGTAGACTCAAATTTAAAAATCATTACAAATTGCATTGTGGCAAGGTATAATTAAGAAATTACGAAATTTAAATTGAACTCATTATTAACAACACATTTATCCCTATAAGACTCTAAAATTCTGAAATTGAAAAAATGCAATGCTTTTTTTAATATATTGGTAATGCCTTTTCATTTAATGAAGTGAAATGCATATTATTTGAATACGTTAATTCAACAAAAATACAAGTGATCGACTCAATTAAATAAAAAACACTTTAGTGGATAAATATTACAAATTGGAATCCTAAACTTCATGTTAGGTCATGCATATATCTCTATAAGGGTGTGGGAAAGTTCTTTTTAGGGTCCGTTGTATTTGGTTTTTCATAGGTAAGATGTTAGCAGAATAAAATTATAGAAATCATTACAAATTGCATTGTGGCAAGGGAGATAATAAGAAATTTACAACATTTAAATTCAACTATTATTAACAACACATTTATCCGTATAGACTCTAAAATTCTGAAAATTGAAAAAATGCAATTTTGATTTTAAATATATTGTTAATGCCCTTTCAATTTAAATGGAGAGAAAAGCATATTATTTGAATAAGTTAATTAAACACAAATACAAGTAATGAACTCAATTGTATAAAATACACTTTTGTGGATAAATATTACAAATAGCAATCATAATTTTCAATCTTGGGTCAAGCATATATCTCTAGGGGGAGTGGGAAAACTTCTTATTATTCTTCATTGTATTTGCTTTCCTTATGTAAGATGTTTACAGACTAAAATTATAGAGATGATACAAATTGCATTATCGTAAGGGAGATAATTAAGAAATTTACAAATTTAACTTCAACTCACTATTAACAACACGTTTATGCCTATAAGGCTCTAAAATTCTAAAGATTGAAAAAATGCAACGTTTTGATTTTTTTAATATATTGTTAATGCCCTTTCATTTTAAATGGAGTGAAAAGCATAATATTTGAATATGTTAATTCAACAAAAATACAAGTGATGGACTCAATTAAATAAAAACACTTTAGTGGATGAATATTACAAATTGGAATCCTAAACTTCAAAGTTGGTCGTGCATATATCTCTATAGAAGAATGGAAAAACTTCTTATTAGGGTCCATTGTATTTGCTTTTTCTTCAGTAAGAAGTTTGCAGACTAAAATTATAGAAATCATTACAAATTGCATTGTGGCAAGGGAGATAAGTAATAAATTTACAAATTTAAATCCACTGATTATTAACAACACATTTCTGCCTATAAGACTTTAAAATTTTGAAAATTGAAATAATGCAAAGTTTTGATTCTTAATATATTGTAATGCCCTTTCATCTTAAATGGAGTGAAAAGCATAATATTTGAATTTTTAATTCAACAAAAGTAAAAGTAATGGACTCAATTGAATAAAAACACTTTAGTGGATGATATTAGAATTGGAATCCTAAACTTCAATGTTGGGTCGTGCATATATCTCTATAGGGAGTAGGAAACTTCTTATTGGGGTCCATTGTATATGCTTTTTCTTAAGTAAGATATTTGCAAACAAAAATTATAGAATTATTACGAATTGCATTGTGGCGAGGTAGATAATTAAGAAATTACAAAATTTAAATTCAACTCATGATTAACAACACATTTATCCCTATAAGACTCCAAAATTGTAGAAATTGAAAAATGCAAAGTTTTGATTTTTTAACATATTGTTAATGCCCTTTCATTTTAAATGGAGTGAAAAGCATATTATTCGAATATGTTAATTTAACAAAGTACAAGTAATGGACTCAATTGAAAAAAAAAACACATTAGTGGATGAATATTACAAATTGGAATCCTAAACTTCAATGTTGGGTATGCATATATCTCTATAAAGGAGTGGGAAAACTCTTATTATGGTCTATTTTTTTTTTTCTTAAGTAAGATATTTGCAGACTTAAAAATAAAAATTCAAATTGCATTGTGGCAATGGAGATAATTATGAAATTAACAAAATTCAAATTCAACTCATTATTAACAACACATTTATCTGTATAAGATTCTAAAATTCTGAAAATTGAAAAAATGCAATGTTTTGATTTTTTAATATATTGTTAATGCCCTTTCATTTTAAATGGATGAAAAGCATATTATTTGAATACGTTAATTCAACAAAAATACAAGTAATGGACTCATTCAATAAAAAAACTTTAGTGGATGAATATTACAAATTGGAATCCTAACTTCAATGTTGGGTCGTGCATATATCTCTATGAAGAATGGAAAAACTTCTTATTAGGGTCCATTGTATTTGCTTTTTCTTCAGTAAGATGTTGCAGACTAAAATTATAGAAATCATTACAAATTGCATTGTGGCAAGGGAGATAATTAAGAAATTTACAAAATTTAAATTCCACTGATTATTAACAACACATTTATCCGTAAAGACTTTAAAATTATGAAAATTGAAAAAATGCAAAGTTTTGATTCTTTAATATATTGTTAATGCCCTTTATCTTTAAATGGAGTGAAAAGCATAATTTGAATATTTTATTCACAAAAGTAAAGTAATGACTCAATTGAATAAAAAACACTTTAGTGGATGAATATTAGAAATTGGAATCCTAACTTCAATGTTGGGTCAAGCATATATCTCTATAGGGGAGTAGGAAAACTTCTTATTAGGGTCCATTGTATTTGCTTTTCTTAAGTAAGATATTTGCAAACAAAAATTATAGAAATTATTACGAATTGCATTGTGGCGAGGTAGATAATTAGAAATTTACAAAATTTAAATTCAACTCATGATTAACAACACATTTATCCTATAAGACTCCAAATTCTAAAAATTGAAAAAATGCAAATTTGATTTTTTAATATATTGTTAATGCCCTTTCATTTTAAATGGAGTGAAAAGCATATTATTTGAATATGTTAATTAACAAAAATACAAGTGATGGACTCAATTGATAAAAAACACATTAGTGATGAATATTACAAATTGGAATCCTAACTTCAATGTTGGGTTATGCATATATCTCTATAAAGGAGTGGGAAAACTTCTTATTATGGTCTATTGTTTTTTTTTCTTAAGTAAATATTTGCAGACTTAAAATATAAAATTCAAATTGTTGTGGCAATGGAGATAATTATGAAATTAACAAAATTCAAATTCAACTCATTATTAACAACACATTTATCCTGTATAAGATTCTAAAATTCTGAAAATTGAAAAAATGCAATGTTTTGATTTTTTAATATATTGTTAATGCCCTTTCATTTTAAATGAAGTGAAAAGCATAATATTTGAATACGTTAATTTAACAAAAATAAAAGTAATGGACTCCATTGAATAAAAAACATTTTAATGGATGAATATTACAAATTGGAATACTAAAATTCAATGTTGGGTCATGGATAATCTCTATAAAGGAGTGGGAAAACCTCTTATTAGGGTCCATTAGATTTGCTTTTTCTGAAGTATGACATTTGCAGACTAAAATTAAAGAAATCATTACGAATTGTATTATGGCAAGGCCGATAATTAAGAAATTTACAAAATTTAAATTCAACATATTATTAACAACACATTTATCCCTGTAAGACTCTAAAATTCTGAAAATTCAAAAATGCAATGTTTTGATTTTTTAATATATTGTTAATGCCCTTTCATTTTAAATGGAGTGAAAAGCATATTATTTGAATATGTTAATTCAACAAAAATACATGTAATGAACTCAATTGTATAAAATACACTTTTGTGGATTAATATTATAATTAGCAATCTCTATTCTCAATGTTGGGTCATGCATATATCTCTACAAGGGAGTCAGAAAACTTCCTATTAAGGTCCATTGTATTTGCTTTTTCTTAAGTAAGATGTTTGCAGTCTAAAGTTATGGAAATCATTACAAATTGCATTGTGACAAGGGAGATAATTAAGAAATTTACAAAATTTAAATTCAACTGATTATTAACAACACATTTATCCCTATAGGACTCTAAAATTCTAAAAATTGAAAAAGTGCAATGCTTGATTTTTTAATTATATTGGTAATGCCTTTATCATTTTTAATGAAGTGAAATGCATAATATTTGAATATTAATTCAACAAAAAAACAAGTTAATGCGACTTAATTCAATTCAAAAACACTTTAGTGGATGAATATTACAATTGGAATCCCTACCTTCAAATGGTTTGGTCATTGCATATATCCTTTATAAGGGTGTGGGGAAAAGTTTCTTTTAGGGTCCCGTTGTATTTGGTTTTTCCATAAGTAAGATGTTAGCAGAATAAAATTATAGAAATCATTACAAATTGCATTGTGGCAAGGGAGATAATTAAGAATTTACAACATTTAAATTCAGCTTATTATTAACAACACATTTATCTGTATTAGACTCTAAAATTCTGAAAATTGAAAAATGCAATGTTTTGATTTTTAAATATATTGTTAATGTCCTTTCAATTTTAAATGGAGAGAAAAGGCATATTATTTGAATAAGTTAATTAAACACAAATACAAGTAATGAACTCAATTGTATAAAATACACTTTTGTGGATAAATATTACAAATAGCAATCATAATTTTCAATCTTGGGTCAAGCATATATCTCTAGGGGGGATGGGGAAAACTTCTTATTATTCTTCATTGTATTTGCTTTCCTTATGTAAGATGTTTACAGACTAAAATTATAGAGATGATTACAAATTGCATTATCGTAAGGGAGATAATTAAGAAAATTTACAAAATTTAACTTCAACTCACTATTAACAACACATTTATGCCTATAAGGCTGTTAAAATTCTAAAGATGAAAAAATGCAACGTTTTGATTTTTTTAATATATTGTTAATACCCTTTCATTTTAAATGGAGTGAAAGCATAATATTTGAATACGTTAATTCAACAAAAATACAAGTGATGGACTCAATTGAGTAGAAAACAACATTAGTGGATGATATTACAATTGGAATCCTAAAACTTCAATGTTGGGTCATGTATATATCTCCCTCCAAGGGAGTGGGAAAACTTCTTATTATGGTCGATGTATTTTTTTTTCTGACGTAAGATGTTGCAGACTTAAATATAGAAATCAATTGCAAATTCTGGCAAGGGGATAATTATGAAATTAACAAAATTTAAATTCAACTCATTATTAACAACACATTTATCCCGATAAGACTTTAAAATTCTGAAAACTAAAAAAAATTGCAATGTTTTTATTTTTTAATATCTTGGTAATGCCTTTTCATTTTAAATGAAGTGAAAAGTATAATTTGAATATGTTAATTCAACAAAAATACAAGTAATGGACTGAATTCAATAAGAAACACTTTAGTGGACGAATATTACAAATTGGAATCCTAAATTTCAATCTTGGTCATGCATATATCTCTATAGGAGAGTGGGAAAACTTATTATTAGGGTCTGTTTTATTTGCTTTTTCTTAAGTAAGATGCTTTAACAAGAATTAGATTATAGAAAACATAACAAATTGCATATGTGGCAAGGAAGATAATTAAGAATTACAACATTTAAGTTCAACTTATTATTAACAATATATTTATCTGTATAAGACTCTAAATTCTAAAAATTGAAAAAATGCAATGTTTTGATTTTTTTAATATATTGTTAATGTCCAATAGAGTGAAAAATATAATATTTGAATATCTTAATTCAATAAAAATAGAAGTAATGAACACAATTGTATAAAATACATTTTTGTGTGTAAATGTTATCAATAGCAATCATAATTTTCAATGTTGGGTCAAGCATATATCTCTATAGGGGAGTGGGAAAACTTCCTATTAGGGTTCATTCTATTCGTTTTCTTAAGTAAGATGTTTACAGACTAAAATTATAGAAATCATTACAAATTGCATTATGGCAAGGGAGATAATTAAGAAAATTTACAAAATTTAAATTCCACTCTGTTGTTCCCACAGCCTTGTATGGGTTGTAATTGTTGTCAACTAGGGTTAAGTGTGCAAGAGAGTAAGTCACATGGAAGGGCAAGAAAGTAAAATCCGCCGCATAAGGGCAAGAACGTAAATCCGCCATGTAAGCCCTATTAGGGTTTCATGGAAGAGAGTATATAAAGGCCTTGGAAGACAAAACTAGGCAGAGAGGGGGCCAACACAATTGAATAAACAGCAACCTACAGCAACTGGCCAAAAGGAAGAGAGAGCAGAACGACAAGAGATCAGAAACAACACCACCAGGAGAGCAAACCAGAAACGTCACCACCGGGAGAGCAAACCAGAACGTGCAACCTCCTGCAAGCAAACCAGAAACACGCCTCCTGCAGGCAAACCAGAAACACATCCTGCAGGCAAACCAGAAACGCCTCCTGCAATCAAACCAGGAAACTCCTCCTGCAAGCAAACCAGAAACACATCCTGCAACCAAACCAGAAACGCACAACCAGCAAGAGGAGAAATAAGAAACAGACCACCCGGAAGAGAAGACAGCAGACCTGGTATCCGTGAGACCACCCGGAAGAGAAGACAGCAGACTGGAAGTGTGAGGCAGGCCGAGAGACGTGAACCAGAAAAACCAGTAGTGTGAGGCAGGCCAAGAGACGTGAAACAGCAGACCAGGAGCGTGAGACCAGAACGTGCAATGGCGTGACTGATCAGAAGCGTGGGGCAGGCCGTGAGACGTGAAACGGCAGACCAGAAGCTTGAGTGCAAGCTGTGAAACCGTGAGACGGTGAAAGCAGGAGCTGTGTGAGACAACCTAGAGAAGGAATTTGGCGAAGCATCGGAAAGAACTCAACGTATTTCTAGATTTCTTCAAGAGAGGTTAGAGAGCGTTGCGGTGAACTTCTAAGCGGCAGTGGAGCAGCCTTTCAATTCAACAGAGGCAAGACAAGCTAGAAGAAGGGTAGACACAGTAAGTGACACTCTTTGTATTGTACTTGCTTAGTAATTGCAATAGTGAAAGGAGCAGAAGATTAAGACATCCATTGTAACTGGAATTCTCAAGTATAGTGGATAGTCTCGGTAAGGGAGAGTCCCTACCACCGTGGATGTACGTCACGTTGACGGAACCACGTAAATCTCGTGTGTCCTTAATTTGCTTTACGTTCTGTGTTTTGAATTGAGTTGTGAACGCAGCTAAAGTATCAGCCAACCCATAACCTAACGAAGACCTAAACAAGAACATCCGAATTGTCTATTAGGCAAGGTGTCTGAAAGGTGACTTTGGGGACTATTGTGATTAGTAGGTAGCAATAGATCTACCTTAGTCGAATCTGAGAAAGAGTTCGCTTTTAAGAAGAGATTGAAGTTGTTCACTTTCCTGCGAATTGCGAATTGTGGTGATACTGATTCACCCCCCCTCTCAGTATCACAAACTAGTAGATCCTAGGGTGAAGTTGGGAACTTCAATTGGTATCAGAGCACAGGTTCACCAGGATAAAGCTTAACAGCTTGGTGTACTAGTTTGAAGAGCTCCAGAAGTTTTAACTTGTTTAGCATACTGAGAAATGGACGCCGGTACCAGCACCAGCACTACTTACAGCAAGAAGGTTCCAATCTTCAACGGAACCAACTACCATATGTGGAGAGCGAGAATGCAGGTGGTATTTGCAACCATGGGCATGAACGTGGTGAAATCTGTACAGGAGGGTTTTGAGCCTCCAGAAGAAGGTAAAGATCCAACCCCAGAGGAATTAAGACAGTTTGAGATAAATGGGAAGGCCTCAAATGTCATCATTTCAGCATTGACAGATGCTGAATATGCTAAAGTTATGGACTGCAAATCTGCCAAGGAGATATGGGACAGATTGCAGAAAGTCTATGAAGGTGATGGCAGAATGAAGGAGGCCAAGCTTCAAGTTTTCAAGGAGAGATATGAATCTCTCAGAATGCAGAAAAATGAGACAGTCCAAGAGTTCTTCACCAGGGTTATTGATGCTGTAAACGATCTTAGAAGTCATGGGAAGAACAAGAAGGACTCATCTATTGTGAAGAAAATTCTGAGAATTCTGCCTGAGAGGTTTGCCTCAAAGGTGGCAGCCATAGAGGAGAGTAGAGATCTCAATTCTATGTCTCTGCATGATCTCCAGTGCAATCTCATTGCATATGAGATGAGAATAAAGTCAACTGAGAGCTCCTCAACGTCAAAGGTATCAAAGGAGGCAGCTTTCAAAGCTATGAAACACTTGAAGATAAAAGAAGAGGAAGAATCATCCAGTGAGGATGATGATGATGATGAGGAAGAAAGTGAAGGTGAAGTGTTGGCATACTTCACAAGGAAATTCAAAAAGGGGTCTAAGAAGGGAAAAGGACAGTTGTCCTTGAGATGTTATCGTTGTGGACAGACTGGACACTTTGCTTCTCAGTGCAAAGTGAAACTTGATGATGAAGATGAGGATGGTGATGATGAGCAGAATTCAAAATGGAGAAGACCATCATTCAAGTCAAGGAAGTCCAGCAAGAAGACTGCTAGCCCACAGAAGAAGAAGAGAGGCTCATTCAAGAGTTATGTGAGCCAGACAAAAGAAGCCGATGAGGAGGAAGATGTAGACTCATCAGATGAGCATGCCTTTATGGCATCAACTCAAGGTGGTAGTTCAACCTCTGAAGAGGAAGAGGAGGTTGATGAAGAAGAACCAGATCTTGAAGCTGAGTTGGAAGCAGCTTCAAAGGAGATAATCAGAAGGGGCAGAACCATAAGAAGGTTGGAGGCCCACATAAAACAAGTTGAAGCAAAGTCTGAGGAAGCTAAAAGTCAAAAGGATGAAACAAGGGCTGAACATATTGACTTGAAGAGAAGATTTGAAGAACAGATCAAAATATGTGAAGACCTTACTATGGAGCTTGGCTCAAGGACTTCAACAATTGAAGAAATGGAGATAGAGTTGCTGAGACTTCAGCAACAACTCAAAAGGAGTGAAGAGAATGTGCAGAAGCTTGAAATGATAGGAGAAACAAGTTCTGCAAGAGAAAAGAAGAATGAAGAGAAAGTGCAGCAATCTGAGGCTGCATTGCCTAAAGATAATAAGAATGTGCCACAGAAGTTGAAAGAGAAGGTTGTGACTCAGGAGAAGATAGCTGAGAATAAAGAGGATTTGAAGAAGCAACCTAGGGTGGCAAACAAAAATGAAGAAAAGAAGGTCAGCCAGCAAAGGGCTATGGCTGAACAGAAGAAGGAGAAAAAGGTGGCTGAAATGAAAGCCACACAAGCAAAGAAGCCAGCCACATTGCCTACACAGCAAGTAATGAACAAAAGAAAACAAGCTGTGATTAGACCCAAGAAGAGGCAGTTTCAAGGTCACTGTCTTTATTGTGGAGTTTGGGGTCATAAGGCAAGTAACTGCTGGTGGAGAAGGCCAGTATATGTCTCCAACTTGAGAAGATATGATGCTGCATACAGGGGGAGACAATACAAAATTCAGAGGAGAACACCTGTCGTGAGTTCTTGCACATACTGTAAAAAGCAAGGACACACTGACAAGGATTGTTGGTGGAAGCCCAAACCAGTGGTTTCAAAGAACAAGTTTGCTATATTGGGAGACTTGGAACAGTGTGAAAGGTGTGGGCAGGATGGCCATAATGCCAAGAGATGCATGACACTTCTCCCTGAGCAAGAGAAGGCACTCAATGGCATAGTGAAAACAAGCGGTGTAGTCAAAGCTGAGAAAAAGGAGAAAGCTATCTTCCAGCCAATTCAAAAGAAGGAATATAAAGCTAAAAGGGAGGTGGCTAATATAGCTGAAATTGCACTCAAAGCTGACTACAAGGATAAGCAGTGGATCCTTGACAGTGGATGCACTTCACACATGACGGGAGACAAGAGTAAATTGTCAAAGCTAAACAAGTCAAGAGAAGGCAGAGTCAAGTTTGGCAATGATGATTCACTCAACATCAGTGGTCAAGGGTCAGTAAATATTGGAAAAGGAAAGCTGAAAGATGTTCTGCATGTTGAAGGACTCAGATATAATCTAGCATCTGTCAGCCAACTATGCAATGAAGACCATAAAGTGATATTCACAAAAACAGGTTGCCAAGTAAAGAGTAAAGAAGGCAATACTGTTGCAGCTGGGAAAAGAACAGCTGGAAATTTATATGTAATTGATGAGGACAAGACAAACAGCTGTTTACTTACAAAAGAAGAAGAAAATCAACTCTGGCATAGAGGCTGGGACACTTAACACAGAAGAACATGAGGAAGCTGACCACTACTCATGCAATCAGAGACATTCCAGACCTTAAGAGAGAGAGGGAGTATGTCTGCTCAGCATGCTCTAAAGGAAAACAGGTCAGAAAGCAGTATAAGACCAAAGAGGTCAGTTCTGAAGCAGTGCTTGACATTGTGCATACTGATTTGTGTGGGCCGATGAGAACAAAAGGGTTGAATGGTGAGAGGTACTTCATCTTGTTTGTTGATGATTATTCTAGAAGGACCTGCATCATGCACCTCACACATAAGTCAGAAGTTTTGAAATGCTTCAAGAGATACAGAAGATTGGCTGAAAATGAGAGTGGAAAGAAGATCAAAGTATTGAGGTCAGATCAAGGCACTGAATTCACAAATGGAGCTTTTGAAGATTACCTTGAGAAGCATGGAATTCACCATCAGATGGCAGCAGCAAGAACTCCTCAACAGAACGGGGTGGTAGAGAGGAAAAATAGAGCTGTGGTTGAAATGGCAAGAACTCTACTGCTGGAATCCAAGCTTCACACAAGATTTTGGACAGAAGCAACATTTACAGCCGTGCACCTATTGAACAGAGTTTCACTAAGGCCCAATACTGATAAGACTCCATATGAGCTATGGAGTGGGAAGAAGACAACAGCCAAGTATCTTAGAATCTTTGGCAGCCCATGTTTTGTGAAGAACAAGGAGCAAAACTTGGGAAAATTCCATGCTAGGTCAGATGAAGGCATCTTTGTGGGATACTCAGCAAAGACAAAAGGTTACAGAGTTTTTCTACATAAACTGGGAAAAGTGGTCACTTCCAGTGATGTAAGAATAGATGAAAACTGGAAAACAACGCATAATGGAGAAGCTGAGGATAGTGAAGAAGATGACTTCAAGATAGATGAAGAATCTGACCAACATGAAGAAGTGGGAAAAGAAGTAAGTTCAGACTCAGAGAAGAGTGAGTCTGAAGATGAAGAAGGAGATTCTCTTGCAACTAAGACTGTGCAAGAAAGAAAGACAAAGAAGACATGGACCAGTGCTCATCAAGGAAATCAGATAATAGGTGACCCATCAACAGGAGTTACAACAAGAAGAAGAATTGTGGGAGCTACTGCTTTACTCTCACAAGTTGAACCTAAATCTGTTGAAGAGGCTGCACAAGACAAAGCCTGGATCAAAGCTATCAATGAGGAGCTAGATCAAATCGAGAAGAATGAAACATGGGAGCTGGTTCCAAGACCCACTAACAAGAATGTCATAGGAACAAAATGGGTGTTTAAAAATAAACACAATGAGGATGGCAAGGTGGTGAGGAACAAGGCTAGGCTGGTTTGCAAAGGCTACACTCAGATAGAAGGAGTAGATGTTGATGAAACTTTTGCACCAGTAGCAAGGTTGGAAACTATCAGAATGTTCTTAGCTTTGGCAGCACATAAGAGGTATAAAGTTTACCAGATGGATGTGAAATCAGCCTTTCTGAATGGGCTCCTAAAAGAAGAAGTGTATATTGAACAACCTGATGGAGTACAAATCAGTGAGGATGAGACACATGTGTGCAAGCTGAAAAAAGCCTTGTATGGCCTTAAACAAGCCCCAAGAGCATGGTATAGCAGGCTGGAACGCGTATTTGAGAAGGTTGAACTTCAGAAGAGGAACAGTTGATAATAACCTATATGTGTTCAACTCAGAGAAAGGCCAACTGATAACCATAGTATATGTAGATGACATCATCTTTGGAGGGGATCACTCTGAGCTATGCCAAGAATTTGCACAGAAGATGAGTGAGGAATTTGAGATGTCATTGATTGGAGAAATGACTTACTTTCTTGGATTACAAATAAAACAATGTGAAGAAGGTATTTTTATTTCTCAGACAAAATATGCCAAAGAGATGCTGAAAAAGTTTGGCATGGAGGATAGCAGACCTGTCAGTACCCCTATGACAGTGGGCTGCAAGTTAACAAAAGATCAGGAAGGAAGGAGTACAAGCCCTACAGAATACAGGAAGATGATAGGGAGCCTTCTGTACCTTACAGCATCAAGGCCTGATCTCATGCAAGCTGTGTGCATCGCCAGCAGATTCCAAGCTGATCCTAAGGAATCTCATGTGTTGGCAGTGAAAAGAATCCTAAGATACCTCAAGGGGACACTGGAAATGGGCTTGTGGTATCCTGCCATGGATTCTGTAAAACTACGAGCATACACTGATGCAGACTGGGCAGGAAGCACAGATGATAGAAAATCAACCAGTGGCTGCAGCTTCTACTTGGGTTCAAAGTGTGTTGCATGGCTAAGTAGAAAGCAAAACAGTGTTGCTTTGAGCACAGCGGAGGCTGAGTATATGGCTGCTTGTGCAGCATGTACTCAGGTGATATGGATGCAAAGACAATTGGCCGATTTGGGTGTTGAAGTGAAGTTACCAGTGAGTGTACTTTGTGATAATCAAAGTGCAATTGATCTTAGCAAGAATCCAGTTCAACATTCAAGGAGCAAGCATATTGACATCCGGTATCACTTTATCAAGGATCAAGTGGAAGAGGGCACAATTCAGTTGGAGTATGTCGGTACTAAAGATCAAATCTCAGATATTCTAACTAAACCTTTGTCCACAGAGCTGTTTGAAAAGCACAGAATGAGTCTGTCTGTGCAAATGCCTCCTCAAGCCTGAAGTTCAGGTGAATCCTCCATCTCTACTTTGCAGGTTTTTCAAATTTGTAATTGGTTGGCAAAGGGGGAGAGAAGCAACAGTGCAGGGGGAGTTGTTAAGGAAGGGGGAGTGCATATTTAGGGGGAGTTGTAATCCATCTGCTTCTGGATTGTTACTCCAAGAAGATTATGAAAGACTGCTGCATAATGGCTTTTGTTATGAATGTTGCCAACAATTACAAAGGGGGAGATTGTTGTTCCCACAGCCTTGTATGGGTTGTAATTGTTGTCAACTAGGGTTAAGTGTGCAAGAGAGTAAAGTCATATGGAGGGCAGTAAAGTCACATGGAAGGGCAAGAAAGTAAATCTGCCGCGTAAGGGCAAGAACGTAAATCCTCCATGTAAGCCCTATTAGGGTTTTATGGAAGAGAGTATATAAAGGCCTTGGAAGACAAAACTAGGGAAGAGGGCCAACACAATTGAATAAACAGCAACCCTACAGCAACCGGCCAAAAGGAAGAGAGAGCAGAACGGCAAGAGATCAGAAACAACACCACCAGGAGAGCAAACCAGAAACGTCACCACTGGGAGAGCAAACCAGAACGTGCAACCTCCTGCAAGCAAACCAGAAACGCCTCCTGCAAGCAAACCAGAAACACCTCCTGCAGGCAAACCAGAAACGCCTCCTGCAATCAAACCAAAAACGCCTCCTGCAAGCAAACCAGAAACACATCCTGCAACCAAACCAGAAACGCACAACCAGCAAGAGGAGAAATAAGAAACAGACCACCCGGAAGAGAAGACAGCAGACCTGGTATCCGTGAGACCACCCGGAAGAGAAGACAGCAGACTAGAAGCGTGAGGCAGGGCAAGAGACGTGAACCAGAAAAACCAGTAGTGTGAGGCAGGCCAAGAGACGTGAAACAGCAGACCAGGAGCGTGAGACCAGAACGTGCAACGGCGTGACTGATCAGAAGCGTGGGGCAGGCCGTGAGACGTGAAACGGCAGACCAGAAGCTTGAGTGCAAGCTGTGAAACCGTGAGACGGTGAAAGCAGGAGCTGTGTGAGACAACCTAGAGAAGGAATTTGGCGAAGCATCGGAAAGAACTCAACGTATTTCTAGATTTCTTCAAGAGAGGTTAGAGAGCGTTGCGGTGAACTTCTAAGCGGCAGTGGAGCAGCCTTTCAATTCAACAGAGGCAAGACAAGCTAGAAGAAGAGTAGACACAGTAAGTGACACTCTTTGTATTGTACTTGCTTAGTAATTGCAATAGTGAAAGGAGCAGAAGATTAAGACATCCATTGTAACTATAATTCTCAAGTATAGTGGATAGTCTCGGTAAGGGAGAGTCCCTACCACCGTGGATGTACGTCACGTTGACGGAACCACGTAAATCTCGTGTGTCCTTAATTTGCTTTACGTTCTGTGTTTTGAATTGAGTTGTGAACGCAGCTAAAGTATCAGCCAACCCATAACCTAACGAAGACCTAAACAAGAACATCCGAATTGTCTATTAGGCAAGGTGTCTGAAAGGTGACTTTGGGGACTATTGTGATTAGTAGGTAGCAATAGATCTACCTTAGTCGAATCTGAGAAAGAGTTCGCTTTTAAGAAGAGATTGAAGTTGTTCACTTTCCTGCGAATTGTGAATTGTGGTGATACTGATTCACCCCCCCTCTCAGTATCACAAACTAGTAGATCCTAGGGTGAAGTTGGGAACTTCAATTGGTATCAGAGCACAGGTTCACCAGGATAAAGCTTAACAGCTTGGTGTACTAGTTTGAAGAGCTCCAGAAGTTTTAACTTGTTTAGCATACTGAGAAATGGACGCCGGTACCAACACCAGCACTACTTACAGCAAGAAGGTTCCAATCTTCAACGGAACCAACTACCATATGTGGAGAGCGAGAATGCAGGTGGTATTTGCAACCATGGGCATGAACGTGGTGAAATCTGTACAGGAGGGTTTTGAGCCTCCAGAAGAAGGTAAAGATCCAACCCCAGAGGAATTAAGACAGTTTGAGATAAATGGGAAGGCCTCAAATGTCATCATTTCAGCATTGACAGATGCTGAATATGCTAAAGTTATGGACTGCAAATCTGCCAAGGAGATATGGGACAGATTGCAGAAAGTCTATGAAGGTGATGGCAGAATGAAGGAGGCCAAGCTTCAAGTTTTCAAGGAGAGATATGAATCTCTCAGAATGCAGAAAAATGAGACAGTCCAAGAGTTCTTCACCAGGGTTATTGATGCTGTAAACGATCTTAGAAGTCATGGGAAGAACAAGAAGGACTCATCTATTGTGAAGAAAATTCTGAGAATTCTGCCTGAGAGGTTTGCCTCAAAGGTGGCAGCCATAGAGGAGAGTAGAGATCTCAATTCCATGTCTCTGCATGATCTCCAATGCAATCTCATTGCATATGAGATGAGAATAAAGTCAACTGAGAGCTCCTCAACGTCAAAGGTATCAAAGGAGGCAGCTTTCAAAGCTATGAAACACTTGAAGATAAAAGAAGAGGAAGAATCATCCAGCGAGGATGATGATGATGATGAGGAAGAAAGTGAAGGTGAAGTGTTGGCATACTTCACAAGGAAATTCAAAAGGGGGTCTAAGAAGGGAAAAGGACAGTTGTCCTTGAGATGTTATCGTTGTGGACAGACTGGACACTTTGCTTCTCAGTGCAAAGTGAAACTTGATGATGAAGATGAGGATGGTGATGATGAGCAGAATTCAAAATGGAGAAGACCATCATTCAAGTCAAGGAAGTCCAGCAAGAAGACTGCTAGCCCACAGAAGAAGAAGAGAGGCTCATTCAAGAGTTATGTGAGCCAGACAAAAGAAGCCGATGAGGAGGAAGATGTAGACTCATCAGATGAGCATGCCTTTATGGCATCAACTCAAGGTGGTAGTTCAACCTCTGAAGAGGAAGAGGAGGTTGATGAAGAAGAACCAGATCTTGAAGCTGAGTTGGAAGCAGCTTCAAAGGAGATAATCAGAAGGGGCAGAACCATAAGAAGGTTAGAGGCCCACATAAAACAAGTTGAAGCAAAGTCTGAGGAAGCTGAAAGTCAAAAGGATGAAATAAGGGCTGAACATATTGACTTGAAGAGAAGATTTGAAGAACAGATCAAAATATGTGAAGACCTTACTATGGAGCTTGGCTCAAGGACTTCAACAATTGAAGAAATGGAGATAGAGTTGCTGAGACTTCAGCAACAACTCAAAAGGAGTGAAGAGAACGTGCAGAAGCTTGAAATGATAGGAGAAACAAGTTCTGCAAGAGAAAAGAAGAATGAAGAGAAAGTGCAGCAATCTGAGGCTGCATTGCCTAAAGATAATAAGAATGTGCCACAGAAGTTGAAAGAGAAGGTTGTGACTCAGGAGAAGATAGCTGAGAATAAAGAGGATTTGAAGAAGCAACCTAGGGTGGCAAACAAAAATGAAGAAAAGAAGGTCAGCCAGCAAAGGGCTATGGCTGAACAGAAGAAGGAGAAAAAGGTGGCTGAAATGAAAGCCACACAAGCAAAGAAGCCAGCCACGTTGCCTACACAGCAAGTAATGAACAAAAGAAAACAAGCTGTGATTAGACCCAAGAAGAGGCAGTTTCAAGGTCACTGTCTTTATTGTGGAGTTTGGGGTCATAAGGCAAGTAACTGCTGGTGGAGAAGGCCAGTATATGTCTCCAACTTGAGAAGATATGATGCTGTATACAGGGGGAGACAATACAAAATTCAGAGGAGAACACCTGTCGTGAGTTCTTGCACATACTGTAAAAAGCAAGGACACACTGACAAGGATTGTTGGTGGAAGCCCAAACCAGTGGTTTCAAAGAACAAGTTTGCTATATTGGGAGACTTGGAACAGTGTGAAAGGTGTGGGCAGGATGACCATAATGCCAAGAGATGCATGACACTTCTCCCTGAGCAAGAGAAGGCACTCAATGGCATAGTGAAAACAAGCGGTGTAGTCAAAGCTGAGAAAAAGGAGAAAGCTATCTTCCAGCCAATTCAAAAGAAGGAATATAAAGCTAAAAGGGAGGTGGCTAATATAGCTGAAATTGCACTCAAAGCTGACTACAAGGATAAGCAGTGGATCCTTGACAGTGGATGCACTTCACACATGACGGGAGACAAGAGTAAATTGTCAAAGCTAAACAAGTCAAGAGAAGGCAGAGTCAAGTTTGGCAATGATGATTCACTCAACATCAGTGGTCAAGGGTCAGTAAATATTGGAAAAGGAAAGCTGAAAGATGTTCTGCATGTTGAAGGACTCAGATATAATCTAGCATCTGTCAGCCAACTATGCAATGAAGACCATAAAGTGATATTCACAAAAACAGGTTGCCAAGTAAAGAGTAAAGAAGGCAATACTGTTGCAGCTGGGAAAAGAACAGCTGGAAATTTATATGTAATTGATGAGGACAAGACAAACAGCTGTTTACTTACAAAAGAAGAAGAAAATCAACTCTGGCATCGGAGGCTGGGACACTTAACACAGAAGAACATGAGGAAGCTGACCACTACTCATGCAATCAGAGACATTCCAGACCTTAAGAGAGAGAGGGAGTATGTCTGCTCAGCATGCTCTAAAGGAAAACAGGTCAGAAAGCAGTATAAGACCAAAGAGGTTAGTTCTAAAGCAGTGCTTGACATTGTGCATACTGATTTGTGTGGGCCGATGAGAACAAAAGGGTTGAATGGTGAGAGGTACTTCATCTTGTTTGTTGATGATTATTCTAGAAGGACCTGCATCATGCACCTCACACATAAGTCAGAAGTTTTGAAATGCTTCAAGAGATACAGAAGATTGGCTGAAAATGAGAGTGGAAAGAAGATCAAAGTATTGAGGTCAGATCAAGGCACTGAATTCACAAATGGAGCTTTTGAAGATTACCTTGAGAAGCATGGAATTCACCATCAGATGGCAGCAGCAAGAACTCCTCAACAGAACGGGGTGGTAGAGAGGAAAAATAGAGCTGTGGTTGAAATGGCAAGAACTCTACTGCTGGAATCCAAGCTTCACACAAGATTTTGGACAGAAGCAACATTTACAGCCGTGCACCTATTGAACAGAGTTTCACTAAGGCCCAATACTGATAAGACTCCATATGAGCTATGGAGTGGGAAGAAGACAACAGCCAAGTATCTTAGAATCTTTGGCAGCCCATGTTTTGTGAAGAACAAGGAGCAAAACTTGGGAAAATTCCATGCTAGGTCAGATGAAGGCATCTTTGTGGGATACTCAGCAAAGACAAAAGGTTACAGAGTTTTTCTACATAAACTGGGAAAAGTGGTCACTTCCAGTGATGTGAGAATAGATGAAAACTGGAAAACAACGCATAATGGAGAAGCTGAGGATAGTGAAGAAGATGACTTCAAGATAGATGAAGAATCTGACCAACATGAAGAAGTGGGAAAAGAAGTAAGTTCAGACTCAGAGAAGAGTGAGTCTGAAGATGAAGAAGGAGATTCTCTTGCAACTAAGACTGTGCAAGAAAGAAAGACAAAGAAGACATGGACCAGTGCTCATCAAGGAAATCAGATAATAGGTGACCCATCAGCAGGAGTTACAACAAGAAGAAGAATTGTGGGAGCTACTGCTTTACTCTCACAAGTTGAACCTAAATCTGTTGAAGAGGCTGCACAAGACAAAGCCTGGATCAAAGCTATCAATGAGGAGCTAGATCAAATCGAGAAGAATGAAACATGGGAGCTAGTTCCAAGACCCACTAACAAGAATGTCATAGGAACAAAATGGGTGTTTAAAAATAAACACAATGAGGATGGCAAGGTGGTGAGGAACAAGGCTAGGCTGGTTTGCAAAGGCTACACTCAGATAGAAGGAGTAGATGTTGATGAAACTTTTGCACCAGTAGCAAGGTTGGAAACTATCAGAATGTTCTTAGCTTTGGCAGCACATAAGAGGTATAAAGTTTACCAGATGGATGTGAAATCAGCCTTTTTGAATGGGCTCCTAAAAGAAGAAGTGTATATTGAACAACCCGATGGAGTACAAATCAGTGAGGATGAGACACATGTGTGCAAGCTGAAGAAAGCCTTGTATGGCCTTAAACAAGCCCCAAGAGCATGGTATAGCAGGCTGGACGCGTATTTGAGAAGGTTGAACTTCAAAAGAGGAACAGTTGATAATAACCTATATGTGTTCAACTCAGAGAAAGGCCAACTGATAACCATAGTATATGTAGATGACATCATCTTTGGAGGGGATCACTCTGCGCTATGCCAAGAATTTGCACAGAAGATGAGTGAGGAATTTGAGATGTCATTGATTGGAGAAATGACTTACTTTCTTGGATTACAAATAAAACAATGTGAAGAAGGTATTTTTATTTCTCAGACAAAATATGCCAAAGAGATGCTGAAAAAGTTTGGCATGGAGGATAGCAGACCTGTCAGTACCCCTATGACAGTGGGCTGCAAGTTAACAAAAGATCAGGAAGGAAGGAGTACAAGCCCTACAGAATACAGGAAGATGATAGGGAGCCTTCTGTACCTTACAGCATCAAGGCCTGATCTCATGCAAGCTGTGTGCATCGCCAGCAGATTCCAAGCTGATCCTAAGGAATCTCATGTGTTGGCAGTGAAAAGAATCCTAAGATACCTCAAGGGGACACTGGAAATGGGCTTGTGGTATCCTGCCATGGATTCTGTAAAACTACGAGCATACACTGATGCAGACTGGGCAGGAAGCACAGATGATAGAAAATCAACCAGTGGCTGCAGCTTCTACTTGGGTTCAAAGTGTGTTGCATGGCTAAGTAGAAAGCAAAACAGTGTTGCTTTGAGCACAGCGGAGGCTGAGTATATGGCTGCTTGTGCAGCATGTACTCAGGTGATATGGATGCAAAGACAATTGGCCGATTTGGGTGTTGAAGTGAAGTTACCAGTGAGTGTACTTTGTGATAATCAAAGTGCAATTGATCTTAGCAAGAATCCAGTTCAACATTCAAGGAGCAAGCATATTGACATCCGGTATCACTTTATCAAGGATCAAGTGGAAGAGGGCACAATTCAGTTGGAGTATGTCGGTACTAAAGATCAAATCTCAGATATTCTAACTAAACCTTTGTCCACAGAGCTGTTTGAAAAGCACAGAATGAGTCTGTCTGTGCAAATGCCTCCTCAAGCCTGAAGTTCAGGTGAATCCTCCATCTCTACTTTGCAAGTTTTTCAAATTTGTAATTGGTTGGCAAAGGGGGAGAGAAGCAACAGTGCAGGGGGAGTTGTTAAGGAAGGGGGAGTGCATATTTAGGGGGAGTTGTAATCCATCTGCTTCTGGATTGTTACTCCAAGAAGATTATGAAAGACTGCTGCATAATGGCTTTTGTTATGAATGTTGCCAACAATTACAAAGGGGGAGATTGTTGTTCCCACAGCCTTGTATGGGTTGTAATTGTTGTCAACTAGGGTTAAGTGTGCAAGAGAGTAAAGTCATATGGAAGGGCAGTAAAGTCACATGGAAGGGCAAGAAAGTAAATCTGCCGCGTAAGGGCAAGAACGTAAATCCGCCATGTAAGCCCTATTAGGGTTTTATGGAAGAGAGTATATAAAGGCCTTGGAAGACAAAACTAGGGCAGAGGGCCAACACAATTGAATAAACAGCAACCCTACAGCAACCGGCCAAAAGGAAGAGAGAGCAGAACGGCAAGAGATCAGAAACAACACCACCAGGAGAGCAAACCAGAAACGTCACCACCGGAGAGCAAACCAGAACGTGCAACCTCCTGCAAGCAAACCAGAAACGCCTCCTGCAAGCAAACCAGAAACACGCCTCCTGCAAGCAAACCAGAAACACATCCTGCAGGCAAACCAGAAAACGCCTCCTGCAAGCAAACCAGAAACACATCCTGCAACCAAACCAGAAACGCACAACCAGCAAGAGGAGAAATAAGAAACAGACCACCCGGAAGAGAAGACAGCAGACCTGGTATCCGTGAGACCACCCGGAAGAGAAGACAGCAGACTAGAAGCGTGAGGCAGGCGAGAGACGTGAACCAGAAAAACCAGTAGTGTGAGGCAGGCCAAGAGACGTGAAAACAGCAGACCAGGAGCGTGAGACCAGAACGTGCAACGGCGTGACTGATCAGAAGCGTGGGGCAGGCTGTGAGACGTGAAACGGCAGACCAGAAGCTTGAGTGCAAGCTGTGAAACCGTGAGACGGTGAAAGCAGGAGCTGTGTGAGACAACCTAGAGAAGGAATTTGGCGAAGCATCGGAAAGAACTCAACGTATTTCTAGATTTCTTCAAGAGAGGTTAGAGAGCGTTGCGGTGAACTTCTAAGCGGCAGTGGAGCAGCCTTTCAATTCAACAGAGGCAAGACAAGCTAGAAGAAGAGTAGACACAGTAAGTGACACTCTTTGTATTGTACTTGCTTAGTAATTGCAATAGTGAAAGGAGCAGAAGATTAAGACATCCATTGTAACTATAATTCTCAAGTATAGTGGATAGTCTCGGTAAGGGAGAGTCCCTACCACCGTGGATGTACGTCACGTTGACGGAACCACGTAAATCTCGTGTGTCCTTAATTTGCTTTACGTTCTGTGTTTTGAATTGAGTTGTGAACGCAGCTAAAGTATCAGCCAACCCATAACCTAACGAAGACCTAAACAAGAACATCCGAATTGTCTATTAGGCAAGGTGTCTGAAAGGTGACTTTGGGGACTATTGTGATTAGTAGGTAGCAATAGATCTACCTTAGTCGAATCTGAGAAAGAGTTCGCTTTTAAGAAGAGATTGAAGTTGTTCACTTTCCTGCGAATTGTGAATTGTGGTGATACTGATTCACCCCCCTCTCAGTATCACAAACTAGTAGATCCTAGGGTGAAGTTGGGAACTTCAATTTAAAAATTCAAAAGTTGAAAAAAATACAATGTTTTCATTTTTCAATTTATTGTTAATCCCACTACATTTTGAATAGTGAGAAAAACATAATATTTGAATATGTTAATTGAACAAAAATATAAGTAATGAACTCAATTGTATAAAATACATTTTAATGGATGAATATTATAAATAGCAATTCTAAACTTTAATATTGGGTCAAGCATCTTACTGTTGAGGGAAGTGGAGAAATTTCTTATTAGAGCCCATTACATTTGATTTTTCATAATTATGGCAAAGGAGACAATGAAAAAAATGACAAAATTTAAATTCAACTAATTATTCACATTGCATAAATCCCTCAAAGAGTTTAAAATTCAAAAATTGAAAAAATACAATGTTTTGATTTTTCAATGTATTGTAAATCTCACTACATTTTGAATGGTGGGAAAAATATAATATTTTAATTTGTTAATTGAAGAAAAATACAAGTAATGGACTCAATTGTACAAAATACACTTTAGTGGATGAATATTATAAAGAGCAATCCTAAGCTTTAATGGTTGGGTTAATCATATTACTCTTAAGAGGAAGTGGGGAAAACTTCTTATTACAGAGTCCATTGCATTTGCTTTTTCTTAATCAATAAACTTTGTCAATTACTTAGAATTATATAAATCTTTTTCAACTCTGCATTGTGGCACAAGGAGGCAATTAAAAACATTACAAAATTTAAATACACACTAATTATTGACGCAATGCATAAATCTTCCTATAAAGTTTTTAAAATTTCAAACCAAGTTGACAAATACAAATGTTTTGTTTTCATTTATGGTTAAATCCCACATTGCACTTTGAAATGGTGAGCAAAACATAATATTTGAAATTTCTTAAATTGACAAAAAATAACAAAGTAATGGACTCAAGTGTACAAAATATGCTTTATGGATGAATATATAAATAGCAATACCTAACTTTAAATGTTGGACAAAGCATATTGCTGCTTGAAGGAAAGTGGGCCAAACTTCTCATTAGAGCCCGATTGCATTTGATTTTTCATATGTAAGAGGTTTCTAGACCGAAATTATATAAATCATTTCAACTTGCATTATTGCAAAGGAGACAATAAAAGAAATGACAAAATTTAAATTCAACTAATTATTTACAATGCATAAATCCCTCAAAGAGTTTAAAATTCAAAAAGTTTGAAAAAATACAATGTTTTGATTTTTCAATTTATTGTTAATTTCATTGCATTTCGAATGGTGAGAAAAACATAATGTTGGGAGTGGGGAAATTTCTTATTATAGTCCATTACATTTGCTTTTCCTTAATTAATATGTTTGTAGACTCGACTAGTTCAAATCATTTCAACTTGCATTGTGGCAAAGGAGGTTATTAAAACAATTACAAAATTTAAATTTAACTAATTATTAATAATGCATAAATCCCTATAAGAGTTTAAAATTCAAAAAGTTGAAAGAATACAATATTTTGATTTTTCACTTTATTGTGAATCCCACTGCATTTGATTGGTGAGAAAAATATAATATTTGAATTTGTTAAATTGAACAAAAATACAAGTAATAAACTCAATTGTACAAAATACACTTTAGTGGATGAATATTATAAAGAGCAATCCTAAGCTTTAATGTTAGGTCAATCATATTACTCTTGAATGAAACAGGGAAACTTCTTATTAGAGCTTATCGCATTTGATTTTTCATAAGTAATATGTTTCTAGACTAAAATTGTATAAATCATTTGAACTTGCATTAAGGCAAAGGGACAATTAAAAAAGTGAAAAAATTTAAATTCAACTAATTATTGACAGTGCATAAATCCCTCAAAGAGTTTAAAATTGAAAAATTTGAAAGAATACAATGTTTTCATTTTTCAATTTATTGTTAATCCCACAGCATTTTGAATAGTGAGAAAAGCATAATATTTGAATTTGTTAATTGAACAAAAATACAAATAATGCACTTAATTGTACAAAATACACTTTTGTTGATGAATATTATAAATAGAAATCCTAAGCTTTCATGTTGGGTCATGCATATTGCTGTTGAGGGAAGTGGGGAAACTTCTTATTAGAGCCCATTGCATTTGATTTATCATAAGTAATATGTTTCTAGACTAAAATTGTATAAATCTTTTCAACTTGCATTACTTAAAAAATGACAAAATTTAAATTTCAACAAATTATTCACAATTCATAAATCCCTCAAAGAGTTTAAAATTTAAAAAGATGAAAAATA
>JAIRCJ010000358.1:0-65065 GCA_020883675.1 Bruguiera gymnorhiza
TTTTCCCACTCCCCTTAAGAACAATATGCTTGAGCACAACATTAAATCTTGGATTGTTTATTTATAAATATTCATGCACAAAAATGAACTTTATACAATTAAAGTCAATTACTTGAATTTTTGTTCAATTAACATATTTTGAAAATTATGGTTTTCTCACAATTCAACTGCAATGACATTTAGAATAAATTTAAAAATCTAAATGTTTGCAATTTTTCAATTTTAGAATTTAAAGTCTTATAAGGATAAATGCATTATTTATAATTAGTTGAATTTGAATTTTGTAATTGTTTAAAATGTCACCTTTGCGGCAATGCTATTTGAAATAATTTATATAAATTTAGTCAAAAAATATATTACTTAAGCAAGGGCAATTCCAATGGACTCTAATAAGAAGTTTCCCCACTCCCCTTTAAACCAATATGTTTGACCCAACATTGAAACTTGGGATTATTAATTATAATATTCATCCATTAAAGTATATTTTATATAATTGAGTCTGTTATCTGTATTTTTTTTTCAATTAACATTTTCAAATATTATATTTTTCTCACCATTCAAATACAATCGTATTAACAATAAATTTAAAAATCAAAGCATTGCGCTTTTTCAATTTTTAGAATTTTAAAGTCCTATAAGGATAAATGCAATGTTAATAATCAATTGAATTTAAATTTTATAATTTTTTTTGTTGTCTCCTTTGCCACAATACAATTTGAAATGAGTTATATAATTTTAGTCTAGAAACATATTTCTTAAGAAAAAGCAAATGCAATGGACTCTAATAAGAAGTTTCCCCACCCTCCTCAAAAGCAATTTGCTTGACCCAACATTGAAGTTTCAAATTGCTATTTAAAATATTCATTCACTAAAATGCATTTTATACAATTGAGTCCATTACCTGTATACTAGCTTAATTAATATATTATGTTTTTCTCACCATTCAAACGCAATCACATTAACAATAAATTTAAAAGCCAAAACATTACATTTTTCAATTTTTAGAATTTTAAAATCCCATAAGGATAAATGCATTGTTAATAATTAGTTAACTTAAATTTTATAATTTTTTTCTTGCCTCCTTTGCCACAATGCAATTTGAAATGATTTATATAATTTTAGACTAGAAACATATTTCTTAAGAAAAAGCAAATGCAATGGGAGTGTGTGTGAGGTTATTTCTAACATTTTTTTTTTTTGGTGTAGGTTAGTAGCATGACTTCAAAAGATAAAGGAGTGAGCGAGGAAGGTAGGAAGGATGATGTATTCATGTTCCAAGCTATAAAAAATAGTTTGAGCACATGAATATTGTGTTTGGTGAAATGGGAGATCAGATGGAGAGGTAAGATGCTATTGTAATTGATTTGAAAATGGCACAAAATAAGAATCTCCTAATGCATGAAGGCAAGAAAGGTGTAATCATTATGATGATTACAATGATGATGGAGATAATGATGCTTATTTTGATGATTTAGCTACTTTGGTTAAAATCACCAATAATAGTAATAGTTGAAGAAATTTTAGGAGGTAAGACATTTATGACCATGATTTGGGTAGCATTAAAATGAAAATTCCTTTGTTCCAAGGGAAAAATGATCTTGAAACCTATCTAGAATAGGAGAAGAAGGTTGAGTAGACAAAGGCATCTTGAGTAGACAAAAAAGTTTCAAAGGCAAGTTAGGGAGCTTATGGTAAAGGGATATATATATGAGAGAGAACATGAGCTTGTGTGCTATTCTAGTAATGCTTGTGTCTAAGATGGATGAGACTTAAAGTTTGTGTGTTGATTGTAGAGAATTCAGCTAAATCCCTATAAAGTATCATTGTCCTATATGTAAACTAGATGACATGTTAGATGAATTGCATAGTTCATGTGTCTTTTTCTAAAATTGATTTTAAGAGTAGATATCACCAAATTAAGATGAGAGAGAGAGACAAGTGGAAAATAGCTTTTAAAACTAAGGATAGTTTGTATCAATGGTTTGTTATGCCATATAGTCTCACTAATACACCAAGCACTTTTATGACACTGATGAATCATGTTTTGCATGCATTCATTGGTAAATTTGTAGTTGTGTATTTTGATGATATTTTTATTTATAGCAAAAACTTAGATGAGCATCTTCATCATTCACTTTTTGTTCTAAGAGTTTTACATTCTAAGAAATTGTATACTAATCTCAGGAAATGTTCCTTTTGTACTGACCAATCATATTGTTTGGCTATGTTGTTAGTACTTGGGGTATTAAGGTTGATGAGGAAAGGGTTAGGACAATTATTGATTGGCCTACACCTAAGTTAATGATGTGTGTAGTTTCATGGTCTAGTTATGATGTGAACCCTAAAACATGGGGTTTAACGACCTAACACATACAAGGAATCAAGCAAGAATAGAAGAAAGATAAATTAGATTTCAATCATGAAAACCCCAGATCCCATGTTTAAGGGAACTTGAAATTAAGGTATAAATGATGACATTCATTGGGGCCCCAATGCAAGGAGTGCTTTTAAGAATCCATTGAGCATTCAAGAAAGGTCGATAACATATTTTAATGTTAAAAGGATGAAAGACACGCTTAACAGGTTGATTAAACACATTTGGTCTAAGTTAAGTCAAGCTTTTAGGGTAACCAAGTATATCTTAATGTGGGCTAAGGTTTTAATAATTGTAGAAGTATACTAAATTGGCTTAAGTGGTTGGGAAGAGTTGAAGCAACCAAGTAATGGAAATAGAGGACAAGAAGTGAACTGGTCATTTTGCTAATTTACATTTTGTTTTGTGTTTTTTTTTCTTTTCATCTTATCAAAAAATCTAGGAAGACAAAAGAAATTGTAGGATTGTGTGATAGGTTTTTCATTGTATGTTAAGAAGTGGGGATATTGAGTAGAAATTTCGCCTAAAGGGAGTGTTGCTTCATTTTCTTCTACTCTTAGTTGTTAAGAGAAGTGATGATGGAGAGTCAATAATTGGTTGAAATTAGAGAATACAGTTTTTATCTACTAGCAATTATTTGATTGCTAATTTTTTTTTTCTTTTGTGGCTCCATGATTTTGCAATTACATTTTTTTCTTCTTAATGGTCTTACCTTTATTTTTGTGCAATGTTTCTTCTCTCTTCTTTAGTGACTCAACATATGTTAGTTGGTTGTGTGTCAGTGTTTCTTCATTTGGATTTTACTTGATGGTGCCATTTTTTTGTGTTTAGAGGAACTTAGACCAATTAGAAGCATTATCCAAGAAGCTCAAGGAAAAAACCCTAAGAAATGAGGTTCCTTCTTAATCTATTGCTGCCACAAGGTGCTTATCTAGTTCTTTCTTGAGTGCTTTTTGGCAACAAAATTTAGTGATAGCTTTATTTTGCTGATAATTAGCCAAAAAAAAAAACAAAAAAGGAGGAACTTGATTAGAAAGCTTGAAAGTTTTGGCAATTGGGACTTGTAGTAATTACAATTTGAGTCTTTTTTTTTTGTTCTTGTTAAATTTTTCTTTGATTTCATATCATCTCAACATAGCTAAACAAAATTTCTAGGAGTGACAACATTGCACTGTCTATGGATGTTGAGTGTGTATGTATTTGATGCATATACAAGCATTAGTCATAAGTTAGTTGGTGAATTGGTTTGATGTTGGATGTGTGGCTTTGCAAATCTAACCAAATGAAATCTAACCAAATGAATCTAACTGAACTGACTCCAATTCATTTGCTATCATCTTATTTAGGATGTTTTTCCTTATTTCCAGCATCAGGGTTATTAGTTCAATTTATAAATATGCTTGATCTCATTGTTAAAAGGGGTAGATCAAGGTGAAAAAATGGTGAGAATTTTCTCTTTCAATTATTTATTAAACTTTGTAAACTTATCAAGATTATTGTGTTGTGGCATTCCAACCCAACTTATCACTTGCAAATCCCTTCATTGTGGAGTGGGACATCCATATCCTTCTGTATACCTTGGGTTCATGTTCCTTTGAACATTGGGTCAAGGTTTTACTTTTATTAAACCTGATTTAACTTTCTTAGGGTTTTGAATTCCTTGTTTTACTTGTGAGTTTCATTGCACTCTTTGGGGTTACATTAATAAATAAGGATATGAATGCCACACTTTAAAAAAGAATGAATTTGAGAGTATAAGTTGGGTTAAACATTGCAAAAAGAGTTAGTTCTTGATAAGTTCTTTAACTCTTAAAAGAATCAAAGGAGAAAATTCTCACTTTTCAATTCATATAATTGTCTGCTCTTTAATAATGAAATCAAGCCTATTTATAGGTTGGAATAACAACTCTAAAACCCTAAAAGTATAGACAATGATATGCTTCTTAAATATAACAATACTCTTATTTTATTGTAAACTCCTATTTTATAACAATTTCTTATTTTATATCAAACTTTTACGTACAAGTTTATTTTATACTTAACCTTAGCCCATTAAACATATCAATCACATTAATAAAGCATTGATCTTCTTTCAAGTTTGAATTAATGTTATTTAGTGAATTAACACCATTTGTACCTTGTTTGGTTTAAATATCCTTAATCAACTCATCTAGTGCTTCTTTCATTTTTTTAGCCCTTAAACGTGTCATTAGCCCTTCGTGAATGCTCAATGGATCTTTAAAAGCCCTCCATGCATTAGCTCCTCCATGGATCTCATCATTCCCCCTCTCCTAAAAAGAATTCATCCTCTAATCATTACTTGTATCAAAAAGAGAAAGATTAGAAATATTAATTGTTGTACTCACTAGGAAGGTCCAACTTGTAGGCATTGTCATTAATTTGTGTCACTACTTGAAATGGACCATCTCCTCTAAGCTATAGCTTTAAACGCCTCTGAGTTAGGAAACTTTCTTTACTTATATGCACCTAAACCTAATCACCAAGTTCAAACACCACCTTGTTTCACCCGTTGTTAACATGAGATGGATATTTCAATTTGTTTTACAATTTGTAACTGGACCTTCTCATCCTTAAGTGATCTTTATAAACTTGCCTAAATATCAAATATATAAGAGTAACAAGTTTATTATTTATTACAAAAGGGTACTGATTCTTAAACCCTTTATGCATTACACATCGATTATATTGTCATGATGTTTCCAACAAAATATGCTTAACTTGCATGGGTATAACATCACACAAAAACTCATTAGTATATTTTCTAATAGTAAATAGCACTAACATCTTGTTATTTACCTTAATTTTTCCACATTCATTCAACCATTAAAACAAATATGGCTTAGGGTGTTTCATGGTAGGTAAATTAAACTTCTCAACCAAAGTAATGCCTAGCTACATTTGTCGAGCTACCCCTATCAATGATCATACTACATATCTTATCTTTGATGTTGCACTAGTATGGAATATATTATCTCTTTGCACTTCATCATCTTCCTTGGTTTGTACACTCAATGCTTGTTTAACCACCAATACATCTCCCTTAACTAGGTACTCCTCTCCATCACTTGCATCCTACTTCTCCCCATTGCTTGAATCCTCCAATGGTGGCATAGAGTCATCATCAGACTTACTTTCAGTTTCAATATCATCATTACCTCACAACACTATGGTACACTAATTTGGACACTAAGTCTTCCCAGACACTTAAAACATTTAGCATCTCTATTTTTACTAAGTTGGGATTTAGAATTAACTTTCTCCTTGCTAAGACTCACTTCCTTACTCTTGTATGATTTGGCATTGGCTTTCTAATTAGCCCTCTCCTCCCTTTTGCTCTAGTTAAGCTTCTAGAGTGAAGTGGAATCCAAATTCTATCTAAACCACATATAACCCTTCCGCTTGAGTTACTTCTCAACTTTCATTTCAGATAATGTTGCAATTCAACTACGTTGGCAATATTGCTATTTATCCCTTTCAAAAACCAAGCCATATTTGTTTCTTTATCCTCCTCCACATTAGCCCAAATCACAGCAATCTCCATCTCCTTGTAGTAGTCCTCTATACTTTTGGTATCTTGAGTAAGCCCTTGCAGCCATTAGTATGAAGCCCTATAATGGTGATTAAGGATGAAACTCCTCCTTAAGATAGCCTTCATCTCCTCCCATGTATCAATAGGTCTCTCATGATTCCTTCTCCTAGTAAAAACAAGTTGATCCCACCAAATAATAGCATAATCAACAAACTTAATGGTAGAAATTAGACCTTTTCCATTTCATAATAGTTGTGATAGTTAAAGACCAACTTAACCTTGTTCTCTCATCATCCTAAATAGGCATTTGGATCAATTTTCCCTTGGAACAATTATCATTTTAATGCTAGAAAAATCACAATCATAAGTGGTTCACCTCCAAAAATCTCTTTGACCATTTCTATTAATTGTAATGCTAACCAAAGAAGCTAGATCATCAAATTTATCATCTTTGGCATCATCTATATGGCCATAATCTTTTCTTTCATGCTTTCTTGCATTAGGAACATCATGGCCCCTATGCCTACTTTACAATTTCGTTATTATATTGGCTTGCTCTTCTATCCTATCTTTTATATCATCAAATCTGGTGTTCATGCATTCAAATTGTTGTTGTATAAGTTTCATCGTGATGAGAAGCTTAGAGATGATGTGTGGAAGGCTTCAAAGGATGCAAGAGGTCCATTGCACATTCCAAAATGTCTAATAACACAAGTTACAGCCAAAAAGATGAAAGAGGCACTAAATGGGCTAATTGAGGACATTTAGGCCAACGAAGTTACAAATGGTATGAATTCAAACTTGAAAAAGAGTCAAGGCCTTATTAATATGATTATAGTACTTAATGGGCTAGGACTAAGTAATAGCATTCACTCCTAAATAAGAGTTTATACTAAATAAGTGATTGTTATAAAAGTGAAAGTTTTTTGTGTGAGAATTTGTCCTAGATAGGAGTTTCTCATAAATAAGGATTTATCCTAAAGAGGAATTTATGCCTCTTTAGGATTGCTATCTTAGCCTATAAATAGGCACCTCCTTGTAAACTCTAAAACATCAAACAACTTTGAAAGAAGTAAGAGTTTTCTTCTTTAGTTCTTATGAGAATTAAAGAACTTATGAAAAAAAATCTCTTCTTGTGGTGTTCAACTCGACTTTGGAGCATGGCATCCTTATCCTTCTTAAATACCCTAAGTTCATGTTCCTTTAAATGTTAGGTTTGTGTTATTAAAATCTGATTTTGCTTTCCTAGATATTATTTGATTCCTTACATAAGTTTGATCCCAAGTCACATCATTTTAGGGTTTTCCACATTAGATCTTGAATGGCACATCACTACTTACCTTCTTAGTCCCTTTATGTGATTCAATCAAAGATGGTGTTACACAACTTCGTGTTTACACTCTTGGATTTTGCCACTTAAATTTTCTCTCTTAATTCTTTATTGAACTAAATAACCTTAATCAAGGTCACCTTGTAACTAACTAATTACAATAAATCAAAGTAAAAGAAATTGAGGAAGTATAATGAATAAAGGTCATAGGTCAAAAGGAACCAACAAGATTAAATCACAATACATAGGGAATAATTAGATTTAAGTCCTTGTAGGAATTGGAAGCAATAAGATCTATTTTTTAATTTAGAATTTCCTTATTTTGTAAGATGTCCAATTAAAAAGGAAGTAAAGTCTATATCACCCTTTGACCTAATTAAACAAGTTTACTTTTCAAATATAAAGAAATTAAATGCAATCTTTCCTTCTTTTTTCTTTCTTTTCTTCTTATCTTTTTTTTTCTTTCTTTATTTTTTTTTTAATTTTTTGCATGAATTTAAAGACAAGAAAAGACGTATAGAATGTAGCCAACAAGAAGAATAACAGGAAAACTCAAATTTGGATCAATGAACTTGATTTAAAGCCAAGTTTTGATACCAACTAATGTGAACCCCCAAAAATAGGGCTTTGACATACAACATGCACAACTAACCAAACAAGAAACCAAGAAAACTAAATTTGATTTCAATAATACAAACCCTAGACCTAAATTTAAAGGGACATGAACCTAAGATATAAAGAAGGATATGGATGTCACACTCTAGAAAAGAATGAATTTAAGAGTGATAAGTCAGGTTGAATGCCATAAAAAGAGTTAATTCTTAATATGTTATTTAGTTCTTAAAAGAATTGAAGGAGAAAATTCCTGATATTTTGAGTTTTTGCAGATAAGCGTTGCAGAGTTATCCATTTGGGGGAAGAAGTGAACGAAGCACAACTAGTTAGAACATGAAAACGAGAAGGGACTTTAATGGTTGCTCTTCTAGGTTTCCAATGAAGTTTTTAAACTAAAATAGAAGATAATGAAAAGAATCAAATCAAGCCTAGGAACTAGGAGCTAATAAAAAAAATATATCAAAATAAAATATTTTCAATGTATGGGAAATGACAAAATCAACAATGAGAATTTTGTTGGTTAATGACTTGTTGAGAAGACTGATGAGTTTGAATGTGAACTGATCTTCTTGGCTAAGTGAACGTTGTGAAACTTGTTAATGAGGACTTATTGGTGAGAGACATGGTGATGCGGGCTACATCAATTGCCTACTCCCTTAAAAATGAAATTAAGCCTATTTATAAGTTGAAATAACAACCCCAAGAACCTTAAAAGTAGAGACAATGATATACTTCTAAAAGATAGGAACACTCCTATTTTATTGTAAGCTCTTATTTTATAACAAACTACTACTTTATAATAACCTCTTCCTTCATAACAAACTCCTACTTAGGAGTAGATTTTATTACCTAACACTCTAATCATATTAATAAAGCCTTTACCCTCTTTTAAGCTTGAATTCACCTCAATTGAATTCATGTCATTTGCAACTTGTTTGGCTCAAAAATCCTCAATCAATCCCTTTGGTGCTTCTTTCATATTTTTAAACCTTGAATGTGTCATTTTCCCTTCATGAATGCACAATGAATCCTTAAAAGCCCTTTATGCATTGGCTCCTCTATGTATCTCATCAATTTGAGTTGTTTTTCAACTTTCATTGTCATGTACACCATGTCTTCTATTTCCATAAAGTGTTGCAACTCAACCACCTTGGTTATGTCTTTATTCAGCCCTTGCAAGAATCAGGGCATTGTTGCTTCCCTATCTTCCTCCACATCCATCTCCTTTCAACACTCTTAGTGCCTTGGGTGAGTCCTTGCAATTGTTAAAACAAATCTCTGTAGAAATGGTTAGGGACAAACCTCCTCCTCATGATAACCTTCATCTCCTCTCATATATCAATACGCCTCCTTAGTTTCTTTGCCTGTTCAAAGTAAGCTCCCACCAAATAATATTATAATCAGTGAATTTAATGACAACTAATTTTACCTTTTTCTCCTCATAGTAGTTAAGGCAATCAAATACTAGCTCCACCTTCTTTTCCCTCTCCAAATACACATTAGGGTCACTTTTCCATTGGAATGGCAGAATCTTCATTTTGATGCTTCCCAAGGAATCAAGTGCTGGTGCCAAGTTTCTAGCAAAAACATTTCTCTTTTGGTAAAGCAAACTAATCAAGAACAAAGAGATAAATTTCCCTTGATTATTTTTTCTTACATGAATAGAATGACTTATTGCATTTATGACAGCGCTATAATTTCCTTGCTATATAACAACAACAGTAGATGGCTCTACTTTATATGGTCAAGCTATAACCTCACTATCTTCTACTTTCATACTCAAATTTAAGGTAGGAGGTAAATACTAATAACCCATTTTCCATTTTTGGTGGTGTATTCCTGATATGGTTTTTCAAGGACCATACACTCCTCTAGGTTAGAAAAATTTGGAAAAGGTTTTTCTTAAATTTTCAAACCTTTTCCAAATAAGTGAAAGTGTCCACTACTCCCATTTTAGCAGTATATCGTTTATGGCATTTACACTGTAATTCTTGTTCTTTTTCATTAAAGGCTATAAAAATCATTTTTTTCTTATAGTATTTTGAGGAGAGTAAAATAACTAACTAACCTTTTTGATTCTCTTTTGACAAAGAAAGCTAATCGAGAACAATGACTCCTTTATTTGATGGAGTTTAATAGACTTAGACCACCCATGACATAATAACATGCATCTCACAATGAAATGCGAGATTTGGGTAGACATAAGTTTTATTCATGATTTCTTTTATGAATGACTCCTTAGAATAAAAAGATAATCCTTATTAGATTGAAAAAAGGTGATAAAGTTGTCATAAACGCAATAAATAGTTATTTTCATGTAAGAAAAGTCAATCAAGGAAAATTTATCCCTTTGTTCTTAATTAGTTTGCTTTACCAAAAGAGAATTGTTTTTGCTTCAAACTTAACACCGGCATTTGATTCCTTGGGAATATGGCTTCTCCTTTTGTTGTAAGGAATTATTCACACAAAATGACCATGTAATTAGCATCAATGTCTACAAGGAATGATAATTTTAATACAATGTGCCCATCAATACATCTGTGGTAATCTAAATCTGTTGAATTATATCAAACAAAGGACTCAATTTTCTTGATTAGCTTTTCTTTCATGAGTGGCACGGTTCATTTCTAGAAAGATAAGTTCATCACTTCATTTCTAACCAATAAGGAGCACAATGTGGCAGAAATGGAGGCTGAAGGGTGTGAAACCAAGCTGGAAAAGAGAAATTCCTTTGAAATTAATTTTTCTGCCACGTTGTGTGTTTCATGTGTTTTGCCATGATATTTATAAACTAAATGCATAGCTAGGAATTTGAAGTAACCTAGACAAAATTTGTTTGTCCTGTGCCTGAATTCTAAATCAGTTTGATATTTTTGTTTCATTCATTATGCCTAATTCCATATTGAGTTTGTATCATCTATTAACTATATTCAATATTAACTTAGTGAAATATGAGACACTCCTAAGGGAAACACCATGTCCACATGTTATGTGTACACTCTTGAATGGATTAATTCTTATTAATGCAAACGCTATGCTAAGATAGGATTTTGGTTTCTATCATTCTTATGGGTTTAACGTGTTTTTAGTCATTAAATGAGCTAGATGCCAAGGTAGTTTAATGATTAGGAACACTTGATTATAGCTGAATGCCAATGGAATGATCACACTAAGAGAGAACAAACCCTAAAATTGAATTGATGATTGTCAAAGACATAGAATTGATGTGTATGCTGAAATCAGATTCCTAGAGTGTATCTCTTTGTGTTTAGTTATAATTGTTAGCTATAACTTAAATTGTTTTTGCTAAGTTTTATTGATGTGGACGTCACAATGAAATTAATGTTTGATCATGAAATTAAATTTTGTATCTACATCAAACATTAAATTCATAATGATTAGCATGTTGATACACTTTTGATAGTTTAAATCCACTAAAATCAATCAAATGTTATATTCATCTTGATTAAGATGAGTCCATCCCTTTAGTTTTTTCTAATAAGACTTATCTTTTCATTGTAAGACTTATTAGTATAAAATGACCTTGAAATTAAATTTTTGTGCTTACACTACACATATATAGGAATTTTATCTGTTTTTGGCATTTATATCAAGTTTATTAAAGGAATTTCCAATTCTTTATTTGATTTCCTAACTCGTGAATTTTTGTAGAGAACTTATAAATGAGTAAAAAGCCCCTAATATCTTTGAGATGAGGTGCTTCATCAAAGATAAGATACATAATATGATCATTGATAGTGGTAGTTACACTAATGTGGTTAGCATAGTATGGTTGAAAAGTTGAATTTACATACTATGAAGCATCTTAGGACAAATAAGCTTTAATGGTTCAATGAGTGTGATAAAGTCTAGGTAAATAAGTAAGTGTTAATGTCATTTTCTATCTAGAGCTACCATGATGAAGTTTCATGTGATGTTGTGCCTACACATATAGGTCAATTCATTTCTTATAAATAAGGCTTCTCCTTCAGTTGTAAGAACTCATTCACATAAAATGATGATGAAATTAACTTTTTTTTTTTTGCTACACCAAACTTTATAATTATCGCAACAAACACATAAATACACCTTTATTAGTTTGAAATCTATGGAAATTCATCAAACATATGAGCCATTGGTCTTAATTAGCTTTCCATCAATGGTTTGAATTGTTCAATAGATAAAAGATGAGACTGCCACTTCATTTCAAGTTGATAGGGCTTCTCCTTTCATTTCAAGGACTCATTCCCCCAAAATGATCATGAAATTCACATTTGTGTGTACATCAAACATTATATTCCTTGTGACAAGCACGCCAATACACCTTTGGTTGTCTGAATCCATTGACGTTCATTAAACATGGGATTCATTGATTTTGATTATACTTTTCTACATCATTTGAATGGTAATGCCATCCCTTTATTTCTTGCTGACAAGACTTTTCCTTTTATTTTAAGGAGCCATTCATATATAATGATCATGGAATTAACTTTGTATCCACTTTAAACATTATATTTATTGCGACATGCACATTAATGCACCTTTTGGTAATTTTAATCCATTAAATCCCATCAAACATATGATTCATACATCTTAATTATCTTTTATTGCACAATATAAATGGTCCATTTGCTGAAAGATGTGTCCACTACTTCATTTCTTGCTAATAAAGCTTCCCCTTTCATTGTAAAAGTAATTCACACAAAATGATCATGAAATTCAATTTTGTGTATCCACCAAACATTAGATTCATAGTGACATTCATCAAACATAGGAGTCATTGATGTTGATTATACCTTTTTACATCATTTGAATGGTAATGCCTAAAACATGAGATTGTCCCTTCATTTCTTGTTGACAAAACTTTTCCTTTTATATCAAGGAGCCATTCATGTAGAATGAACATGAATTTAGTACAAAATAATCATGAAATTAACTTTTGTATCCACTCTAAACATTATATTGATTGCAACATGTACATTAATACACCTTTGATAATTTAAGTCCATTGAATCCCATCAAACATACGATTTGTACATCTTATTTATGTTTTATTGCACAATATAAATGATCCATTTGCTGAAAGATGAGTCTGTTACTTCATTTCTTGCTAATAAAGCTTCTCCTTTCATTTTAAGAGTAATTCACACAAAATGATCATGAAATTAAATTTTATGAATACACCAAACATTAAATTCATAGTGACAAGCATGTCAATACACTTTTGGTAGTTGAAATCCACTAAAGTCAATCAAATGTTATAATCATCTTGATTAAGATGAGACTGGCATTTTATTTCTTTCTAATAAGGCTTCTCCTTTCGTGGCAAGAGTTATCACCACGAAATGATCATGAAATTAAATTTTTGTGTTTACACTAAACAATATATTCACTGTGATGGGCATGTCCTTACACTTTTGGTACTTTGAATGCACAGAAATTCTATCAAACAAATGAGTCATTGATAATTATCTGCTTTTCTTGTAGGTATTAAATTGTTCTATTATTAAGGGATGAGATTGTCTTTTCATTTCATGCTAATAAGGATATGGATGCCACACTCTATAAAAGTAACGAATTTAAGAGTGATAGGTTGGGTTAAATGTCATAAGAAGACTTAGTTCTAAAACAGTTCTTTAGTTCATAAAAGAACTCAAGGAGAAAATTTCAATTTTCAATTCACATAATCATCTGCTCTTTAATAGTGAAATCAAACCTATTTATAAGCTAAAATAACAACTCTAAAACTCTAAAAGTAGTTATAATGATATACTCTTAAATTATAAGAACACTCCTATTTTATTGTAAATTTTTATTTTATAACAAACTCCTAAAATATAATACACTTGCATGGAATGCCTTGAAGTATTATTTCAAACTAGGATGCAAAGTTCTTGAACTACTTCAAGAAAACTTTGTGGGGTAAATTAGGTGTTAAACTATTGTTCTCAATTACCTACCATCCATAAATAGATGAGCAAATTGAGGTAGTTAATTGAACTCTTTTTACTTTTCTACATACAATTATTTGCATGAATTTGAAAATATGGGAAGATTATTTGCTGCTTGTAGAGTTTGCATATAATATGAGTGTTCATTCTACTAGTAGTTACTCTCCATTTGAAATTATGTATGGCTTTAATCTTTGGACCCTTTTGGATTTGATGCCTTTACCTGTTGATAAGTATGCTAGCTTAAATGGTGAACACAAGAAGAAATGGTGAAGAAGTTGCATAAAAAGGTGTGGCAACAAATTGCACGATGAAGTGAGAAATATGCATCCTATGCCAAGAAAGGGCAAAAGAAGGTGGTGTTTGAACCTGGTGATTGGGTTTAGGTGCATATACTCAAGGAAAGGTTCTAGCTCTGACGCATTCAAACTTACAGCATAGAAGGGATGGTCCATTTCAAGTGATAGCATGAATTAATGATAATACTTATAAGTTAGACCTTCTAGGTGAGTACAATGTGAGTGCAATATTTAATGTTGCTAATCTTCTCCTTTTGAAACAAGTGATGATTTGAGGACGAATCCTTTTTAGGAGAAGGGAATGATGAGATTCATAAAGGTGCCAAAGCATGAACGGCTTTTAAGGATCCCTTAGGCATTCAAGAAGGTCCAATGACAAGTTTGAGAGCTAAAAGGATGAAAGAGGCACTCAACAAGTTGATTAAAGACATTTAGGCCAAGGAAGAAGCTAATTAAAGCTTAAAGGGCAACAAAGTATTTCTTAATGCAAGCCAAGGCTTTATTAATTGTAAAAGTATGCTAAATCAGCCTATGTTAAGTGATTATGAAGAGTTAAAGTAACAAAATAACAAAATTAGTGAGTTAGATTTATCACAAAGTCTAAAAAATGAAGAATAAGGAGTCAACTGAATGTAAAATCATCATTAGTTTAATGCTGGATGTATGGCTCTAAGAATTTGACTGAATTAACTCCTTTGTTTGATGAAATTCAATGGATTAAGAGTGCTAAGGGGTTTATAAATGTACTTATTACAATGAATATGTTGTTTATGGTAGACAAAAAAATTAATTTTAAGATCATTTTGTGTGGATGAGACCTTGTATGTTAAGAAGAAATGAAGAGACAACCTCATTATTCTGCAATTGAACTAAAAATACTTGTTAGAAGAGCTAATGATTATCAAAAACTTTTTTGTTTGATGGGATTGAATGGATTTAGAGTATCAAAGGCTTACAAATGTATGTGTTTCAATAAATATAATATTTGTTGTGGGCACAAAAGTTACTTTTAGGATCATTTTGTTTAAATGAGTTCTTCCAAGGAAAGGAGGAGGTGGGGCTTTGTTAGGAAGAAATGAAGGGGTGGTCTCATTATTTAGGAAATGAGCTGTTGCATACTTGTAAGAAAAGCTAATAATGACCAATGACTCTTTTGTTTGATGGCATTCAATGGATTCATACTACCAAATGTCTATGGATGTGCCTATTGCAATGAATATAATATTTGTTGGAGACACAAAAGTTAATTTCAAGATCATTTTGTATCAATTTGTCCTTGTAATACAAGGAAGAGCCTTGTTAGGAAGAAATGAACACAATTACATTATTTAGTAATTGAACCAAAAATATTTGTAAGAAAAGCAAATCATTATCGAAGTTTTCTTTGTCTGATGGAATTCAATGGATTCCTAATACTAAGGGTGTGAAAACATGTTTGTTGTAATGGGTATAAAATTTGTTGTGGTTATAAAAGTTATTTTTAGGATTATTTGGTGTGAATGAATTCTTCTAATAAAAGGTTGATCCTTGCTAGGAAGAAAACAAGAGACAGTCTCATCATTTAGGAATTGAACCACAAATACTTGTAAGAAAAGCTAATCATTATCAAAGACTCCTTTGTTTGATGGAATTCAATGCATTCTTATTGCCATGAATATAATATTTGTTATAGGCACTAAAGTTATTTGCAAGATCACTTTGTGTGAATGAGTTTTTGCAATGAAAGGTGGAGCTTTGTGTTGGAAGAAATGAAGAGGTGGTCTCATTATTTAGGAATTGAACCAAAAATACTTGTAAGAAAAACCTAATCATTATTAAAGACTCTTTTGTTTGGTGAAATTCAATGGATTCTTAGTTTCCATAGTGTATATATGTGCATGTCAGAATGAATATGATATTTCTTGTGGGCATAAAAGCTATTTTAAAGATCATTTTATGTGAAATCAATGTTCAATTTAGAAATGGATGTTAGTTGCATGATCATTTTGTTTGAATTGTTCCTTGCAATGAAAGGAGAATCTTTATTACCATGGAATTAGGAGATGAAGTCAAGTTTCAAGCAGAAATGATTTTCTTTTGAGCAAGAAAGCAAATCAAGAGCAATAACCCCATTATTCGATTGACTTCCATGAATTGGACTACACAAGAAATAATAATATGCATCTCATAATTTAATACATGTTTGGTGTAGACATTTAAGTTAAGTTCATGATTCTTTTGTGTGAATGACCCCTTGGAATGAAAGGATAAGTCTTATTAACTAGAAATGAAGAATAACGTGCATCTCATAATTTAATAGTTGTTTGATGCGGACATTTAAGTTAAGTACATGATTACTCCATATGAATGACTCCTCAAAAGGAAAGGATAATCCTTGTTAGCAAGAAATGAAGCGATGACATCATATTTTAGGCAATGAACCATTCTATCCAAGTGGGAAAGGATAATCAGGAAAAATGACTCCTTTGTTTGATGTAATTCAATGGATTTAGATAACCTAATGTGTATTAATGTGCATGTCACAATGAAAGCAATGTTCAGTCTAGACATGGATTTTAATTGCATGATCATTTTGTTTGATTCTAGGGAGTCATTCATAAAAAGAATCTTGAACAAAACTTATATGTCTACACAGATCTTGCATTTCATTGTGAGATACACGTTATTATGTAAGAGATCCATTGCACATTTCAGAAGCTCCAATAACACAAGCTAGAGCCAAAAAGATGAAAGAAGCACTAAAAGGGTTGATTAAGGACATTTAGGCCAATCATGTTACAAATGGTGCGATTTCAAGCTTGAAAGAGAGTTAAGGCCATATTAACATGATTGGAGTACTTAATGGGCTAAGGCTAAGTAATAGCATTCACTCATAAATAGGTGTTTATCCTAAATCAGTGATTGTTATAAAATTGAAAGTCTTTTGTATCAGAATTTGTCCTAGATAGGAGTTTGTCCTAAATAAGGATTTGTCCTTAATAGAAATTTATGTCTCGTAAAGATTGTTATTTTACCCTATAGATAGGCACCTTCTTGCAAACTTTAAAAAATAAGACAATTTTGAGAGAAATAAAAAAAGCAAGGGTTTTCTCCTTTGGTTCTTTTGAGAATTGAAAAACTTATAAAGGAGTATGTCTTCTTGTGATGTTCAACTTGACTTATCACTCTCAATTCCCTTCTTTTCTACATCTTCTTGTGGCATTTAACTCGACTTATCACTCCCAATTCCCTTCTTTTTTTGAGTGTGGCATCCATATCCTTCTTAAATACCCTAGGTTTGTGTTCCTTTGAATGTTAGGTTTAGGCTTTGTGTTATTAAAGTTTGATCTAACTTTCCTAGGTATTGTTCGAGTCCTTGTGCATGTTGGGTCCCTAAGCCATGTCCTTTTGGGATTTTTTTTCCATCAGTTGGTATTAGAGTCCAACTCTAAATCAAGTTGGATCAATTAATTTTTCAATTTGCTGCCTTGTGATTTATTTATTTCTATTTAGTTTGTCTATTAAGTGTATTACCATTCAAATGTGCTAATCTGTCCATTTGCAATCCTTCTTACTTTACCCATTTGTTTGAGATCATAACTATGCATTTTCAATTCCATTAGCTATCTACAGCTATTTTGTGTTGAGCAAAATAAAAAAATGAAAGGAGGAAAGGAAAAAAAAAAAACAAAACAACAAACAATTCTATTTTCTTACTCAACTTCAATTCTCCATCTATTTTCTTGTTATATCATTCAAATTTATCCTTTAAGTTTAACCACCTATTTTGATTTATGTGAGTCTAGTTCATTAAATTTGTTTGCCTTAATTCAATTCTATCCTATTTACCTTATTCTGTTCAAAATCAATCCTCTTGATTTAGCTTGTTTAGCTCTTTAAAGAGGTGAAAGGGGAATTTTGAGTGGTAAAAGGCAAGAGTGCAAGTTTATATTAAGAAAAAGCCATAAAAAGTGTAAAACATAAGGAAGTGTGACACCCTTTTTGAGTGAAACACATTAAATGAGGAAGACAGTTGGATAAACTCGTGAGCAACTAATTAATTTAAGGTGCCCTAGCTTATCCCACTTTATGTGGCACAAAGATGTGTTCTTGTCCAAGATTTTTTCACAAGAAGACAATCAAAAAGGTTTTTGGAAGAAGTCCTTATCAAGACTTCCTACTTTATCCGTAGAAAGAATAAGAAATAGGCTTACAACCAAATAAAGAGGAATAATTCCTTGTGAGGAATATACTTATGGAGAGCTTGTTGTCAAGGTGGTTGCCAAAGGAGCTTTTATAATGAGATTAAACTCCACAAGCAATTAAAGATGAGAATATGCAAGGTGAAAAGCTTTAAGAGATTTTTGGGACCAAATAGGTTTTCCATCTATTAATTTTCCTAAAGCAAGAAAAAGAAGAAAATATTCACCTTATAAACCTTTTCCAAAAGAAAAAGAAAGAATAGAAAAGGTGCATTTAAAAAATAAGAAAAGCCTTATCAGCCAAAGAAAAAAATCAAAGGAAAAGTCTAAAAAGACTTTAGTTTGTTACAAATGTGAAAATTTGGCCATTATGCTAGTAAGTGTAAAGTCATACAAAAAATCCAAAAACTATACAATGATGGGGATCTTAAAAGATCAGTAATGCATATTTTCTTATCAAAAAGTGATTTTAAAAGAGAAGACTTGGAAGTGGATGTTATGCAAGATGATGATACTTCTAGTATATCTTTTAAAGAGAGTTATAATAGTCAATGTGACTATTTTAAAACTCTTTATAAAAGTAATGACTTATTAATCCATACTAAAGAAGATAATATAATATTGGGTCTTATTGATAAAACTTTAGATCCAAAAGAAAAAAAAAATAGAAAGAAATATTAAAAAAGTATTTGCATTTTTCAAAAGGAGATAATTTGTCTTCTTTTAAGTTGTTGCATCCTAATGAAGGTTACAATTTAAAAATTGTAAGAGAACATGTTAAAACTTCTACTTCTAAGGGAAAGAAAAAATGAAATGAACTAGAGCTTAAAGCTAACGTTAATGAACTTAAAGTTGATATTAAATTGTTAAAAATAAGTTTATCATTTGAGAACCAATTTCTTTAGAAAAGGGAAAAGATAAGGAAGTTTTACCCTTAGTCAGAGAAAGTTATTTAAAGGAAGATGAGATTAATAATCTTTAGTTTGTAAATCTTATTGACTGAGTTATTAATCATGAATGGAATATGAAAATAACAATTTTTGTAAACAAAGAATATATATTTTCAATTGCTATACATGAATTACATCAATGAAGGTCTAGCACCTTCTAAGTATTTTTCTAAAATAATAGAAGTATTAAACACTACTGATAAAAGTAGTATTATTTAAGCTATTACTTGCAACTATCTGTAACCATGTGATGTGATCCATGGAGAAGCCAATGCATATAGTGTTTCTAAGGATCCATTAAGTATTCATGAAGGGCTAATGACACATTCAAGAGTTAAAAGGATAAAAGATGCACTTAATGGGTTGATTAAAGACATTTTGGTCAAGAAGTAAATTGAAGCTTGAAGCACAACAAAGTATATCTTAATGTGGGACAAGGCTTTATTATTTGTATAACTATGCTCAATCAGCCTAAGTTAGCTAATTGTGAAGAGTTGAGGCAACAAAGTAATGGAATTAGTGAGTTGGACATATCGCAAAGTCTGAAAGATGCAGGACAAGAAGTGGACTGGTTGTAAAATTTGTTACAAGATCATTTTGCTGTTGGAAAGTTGAATTGACACTGGTCATGATCCTGTTGGCGAACCAATTTGATACTAAACATATGGCTTTAGGATTTTGACAGAACTAACCTTAATTTGTTTACTATTAGCTTATTTAGAAAATTTTTCTTATTTCAAGGGTTAGGGTTGTTATTTCAGCCTATAAATAGTTTTCACTTTATTTTTAAAAGATATAGATGATCAACAAAAAAAAGTGAGAATTTTCTCTTTTGATTCTTATTGAACTTTGTGAACTTATCAAGGTCATGGTTGAAGGTTGAATCTTATAATTATTTCAAAGAAATTGTATTCTAACTTCAAGAAATGTTCCTTTTGCACTACTCAAATCATATTTCTTGGTTGTATTAAGGAAAACGTTATCGCAATCCATGATTGGCCTACACCTAAGTTAGTTTGTGACCTTTTGGAATGTGTAATGGATCTCTTGCATCCTTTGAAGCCTTCCATGCATCATCTCTAAGCTTCTCATCATTCCATCCTCTCCTTGCAAGGATTTGTCCTTCAATTATCGCCTACATTAAAAGGAGAAGGATCATAAATATTAAATGTTGCACTCACATTATATTCATCGGGAAGGTCTAACTTATAAGCATTATCATTAATATATGCTACTACTTGAAATGGACCATCTCCTCTAAGCTAGGAACCATTTCTTGCACATATACACCCAAACCTAATTACTTGGTTCAAACACCACTTTCTTTCACCCTTTGTTGACATGGGATGCATATTGCTCAATTCCTTCACAATATGTTACCACACCTTTTCATGCAATTTCTTCACTGTGTTAGTCTTGCATTCACCATCTAATCTAGCATACTTATCGACAGGTATAGGCACCAAATTCAAATGAGTAAAAGGATTAAAACCATTCTCAATTTCAAAATGGAAAGTAACTAGTAGCAAAACAAACACTTTTATTATATGCAAACTTGATATGCAGTAAACAATTTGTTCATATTTTCAAATTCATTCGAATAATAACACGTAAAAGAGTAAAAAGAGTTCAATTAACCACCTCAACCTACCTAATAGTTTATGGGTGACAAGTAATTAACAACAATAGTTTAGTATCTTACTTACCCTACAAAGTCTTCTAGAAGTAGCTTAAGAACTTTGAATCCCTATCTAAAACAATGCTCTATAACATGTCATGCAAATGTACTACTTCTCTAAAGAATAAGTCAACCATATGGCTTACATCATTAGTTTTATGGCACAAAATCCCTACCCATTTTTTATTGCTGCAACTCTAGTACAAAGTCATACAAAGTCCATAGATAAATCAACCCAGGGATGGCTAAGTGTGGGTAAAGGGGTATAAAAGTCATGGGGTAAAACTCTAGATTTAGCCTATTTGCATGCTATACATTTCTCACATATCCTCTCAACATCTCATTTCATGTGTGGCAAACAGAAATGTTCAACTAGGACATCTAGGGTTTTCCTAACCCCAAAATGACCCACTAGACCACCCCCATGAGCTTCTCTCACAACCAACTCCCTTAAAGAAGTCATAGGCACACATAAATGATTTTTCCTAAATAAGAAACCATTATGCCTATAAAACTTTTCAAAGGCTGACTTCTCACATGCTCCATACACATTAGCAAAGTCAACATCTTTCATATATAAATCTTTAATATATTCAAATCCTAATCATTTTGCAGTAAGTGTAGAAATAAGGGCATACCTATGAGGTAATGATCAGCTACCACATTTTCCTTACTTTATTTATATCTGATGATGTAAGGAAAGGTCTTAATGAATTCAACCCACTTAGTATGTCTTTTGTTCAACTTTCCTTGTCCCTTCAAGTGCTTCAAGGATTATGGATGAAAAACTCCTTGGGCCAAAGGTAGTGTTTCCATGTCTCTAAAGTCTATACCAATGCATACATCTCTTTGTCATAAGTACGATACTTAAGACTTGCTTTCCACTTAGCTTTTCACTAAAGCAGGCAATTGGATGCATTTCCTATATCAAAACAGCTCCAATGCAATGACTTGAAGCATCACACTCAATCTTGAAAGTTTTTGCAAAATTAGGTAAAGCAAGTAAGGGTGCAAAACTTGATTTTTCATTAATGCAATTAAAAACCTTGTCTTGATCACTACCCTAATTAAAACCCTTTTTGACAACCTTAGTACAACAGCAATGGTGCTAAAGTCCTAATAAAGTGTTTATAGAAACTAGCTAGACCATGACAATTGCATATATTGCTAACTAACTTAGGCGTAGGCCAATCACAAATTGCCCTAATGTTTTCTTTATCAACCTTAATACTATTAGCACTAACAACATAGTCGAGAAATATGATCTGGTTGTACGAAAGGAACATTTCTTGAAATTAGCTTACAATTTCTAAGAATGTAAAACAATTAGAATAAAATGTAAATAATTAAGATGCTCTTCTAGAGTTTTTTTATAAACCAAAATATTATCAAAATACACAACCACAAATTTATGAATGAATGGACACAAAACATGATTCATTAATTGCATAAAAGTTCTTGGCGTATTAATGAGACCAAATGGCATAATCATACAGACCATACTTAGTTTTAAAAGTTGTTTTCCACTCATCTCCCTCTCTCATCCTAATCTAATGATATCCACTTGTCAAACCAATTTTAGAAAAGACACATGAACCATGCAATTCATCCAACATGTCATTTAACCTTGGTATGGGGTAATGATACTTTATAGTGATTTTATTAATTGCTCAATAGTCAACACTCATCCTCTAAGTTCCATCTTTCTTAGGTATAAGTAAGATAGGAACTACATAGTGACTCATGCTTTCCCTCACATATCTCTTCAAAATAAGCTCTTTAGCCTACCTTTGAAGCTCTTTTGTCTCCCTAGGATTACTCCTATATGCTGGCCAATTTAGGTTGGATGTACCAGGTATAAAATCAATTTAATGCTCAATTCCTCTCTTAGGCGATAATCTACTTCAAACATTCTCAAGGAACACATCTTCAAATTCCTGAAAAAGAGAACAACACTAAGAAAAAATGGGTCAAACTTGTTAAAGTTAAAATATGCCTCTTTGTACAAAAGTATGATCATAGGCTATTTGACATAAAATACTCATTTGACATCATTGTCTTTTGCATAGAAACTTTCTATTTTCTTCTCTCTTGTGTCCTCACTTTTTGATAAGAAACTTGGAGACGATGCATGGAAGGCTTCAAAGGATGCAAGAGGTCCATTGCACATTCTAGAAGGTCCAATAACATAAGCTAGAGCCAAAAAGATGAAAGAAACACTAAATGAGTTAATTGAGGACATTTAGGCCAACCAAGCGTATAAGTAGGCACCCCCTTGTAACCTCTGAAAAATCAGAAAATATGAGAAATAAAAAGCGAGAGTTTTCTCCTTTGGTTCTTTCAAGAACTAAAGAACTTATCAAGAAGTACCTCTTCTTGTGGCATTCAACTCATCTTATCACTTCTAATTCCCTTCTTTTCTACTATCCTAGGCTAGATGATATGCTTGATGAGTTACATGGTTCTAAAGTGTTTTCAAAGGTAAATTTGAAGAGCAGTTATCATCAAATTCAGATAAAAGACAGAGATGAGTGGAAAACTACATTCAAGACAAAGTATAACATGGATTGCATGAGTGACTGATCATGCCCTTTGCCTTGTCTAACGCGTTAAGTACTTTCATGCAATTGATGAATCATGTGCTTTGTAAGTTTATTGGTATATTTATTATGGTTTATTTTAATAACATTTTAATTTATAACGGGAATCATAAGGAACAAGTGAAGCACCTTTGGGAAGTCTTTGGAGTACTACAACAAGAGAAATTGTTAGGCAACTTAAAGAAGTATGAATTATGCCAAGACTAGGTCATTTTCTCAATTATGTATTTGCACAACATGGGGTTAGTTGATGGGGAGAAAGTGAAAGCTATTAAGGAGTGGCCTATACCTACTAGTGTTTTGAAGGTATGGAGTTTCCACAAGTAGCATCCTTCTATAGGAGGTTTGTGATAAATTTCAGCACTATTCTTGCTCCTTTGACTGAATGTATCAAGAAAGTGGTGACTTTAGGTAGAAAGAGGGTGCCCAAAAATAGTTTTGAGCAAATTAAGGAGAAGATGTGTTCAACAACTATCTTAACTCTTCTTGATTTTTCAAAAACTTTTAAAGTGGAGTGTGATGCTTCGAGAGTGGGATTTGGGGTTGTTTTTATGTAAGATAAATGTCCCATGGTCTATTCTAGTGAGAGGTTAGGGGGGACAATCCTAAATTATTCAATATATGAGAAGGAGTTCTGTGCACTAATTCAAGTTTTAGAGAGTTATCAGCACTACTCGTTGCCTAGGGAGTTTGTTGTACACACTGATTATGAATCCTTGAAGCATTTCAAGGGACAAAGCAAACTAAATTGAAGGCATGCTAAATGGGTGGAGTTCTTGGAGGCCTTTCCATATGTCATCAAGTACAAAAAGGGAAATGTAAATGTAGTCGAAAAGGTATGCTTCAATCTCATTATTGAATGCTAAGTTAATGGGTTTTAAATTTATTATGAGTCAATATTTGGATGATCTAAAGTTTGCTTCTATTTAGTTGGCTTGCGAGAAAGGGGCAGTTCATGGCTTTTATAGGCTTAAAGGGTGCTTGTTTAGATTTGGAAGGCTTTGTATTCCTAAGGAATCTATTAGGAAACTTTTAGTAAGGGAGGGGCATGGTGGAAGTTTAACTAGACACAGTGAAAAAAAGACTTTAGAGCTGGTTAAAGAGCATTTTTATTGGTTAGGGATTATTAGACATGTATATCATGTGATAGAGAGGTGCATGGTTGGTAAGAAGACAAATAGTAAAGAGGTTGCTCTTGGGTTGTATATGTCATTAAAGAGCATTTTTATTGGTTGGGGATTATTAGAGATGTATATCGTGTGATAGAGAGGTGCATGGTTGGTAAGAAGATAAATAGTAAAGAGGTTGCTCTGGGGTTGTATATGTCATTACCTATTCTAGACCAGCTTGGGTTGATGTATGGATTTTGTACATGGGTTGCTACGAGCACAAAAAGGGAAGGATTCAATTATGGTGATTGTTGATAGGTTCTTAATGATGTCTCACTTTGTACCTTATCACAAAACTGATAAGGTGGTAGATTAGTTCTTTCAAGAAATTGTGAGATTACATAGAATACCAAAGAGCCAAGTTCTTGAGTTACTTTTGAAAAACCTTGTAGAAGAAGCTTAGCACAAGGCTGCTCTTTAGCACAGCATGTCATCCACAAACATATGGGCAGACTAAAGTGGTAGATGTTACACTTTCTTTATTTCTTAGAACTATTGTTAATAAGAATTAGAAGAATTGGGATGATTGCTTGGCTTTTGTTGAATATAATGTATCAGCCATTCAATATGAGGGATCTATTGCCTTACTCAGAGGACAGTGAGGTGTTGGATTTGAAGGCAAATCCTATTCAACAGGGGGAAGGATGATGTGTTCCATAGTTATAGGGGCTGCCTAAGATCATGTGGTTCATAGTTTCTTCTTGTTTGTAGTGAATTTCTTATCAAACAAATGGCTACTAGTTTTTCTTTCTATTTCGTTTCTTTTCACTGAGTCATAAACTGCCTTAGACAAAACAATCATTACTTGAAATTTCCCTAAACATAAACAATCAGTCTCTAATTCTTTGACCCATAAACTCCACTACTAAAAGAGAACTTTTAGTTGTTGGTTTTACTTTAGAAAATTTTGTTCTTATTTACTTAGCTCTAAAGTGATTGTTTATCCTAACCATGTTGCTTTATGGTATTTATTATCAAAGTAAGATGCCAAGCCAAGGTTGACTTGATGGATTCTTCTACTGCAGATTTTGATTTAGAGATCAAAGACAAGAAAGCTATGGAGAATCTAGCTGCAGATCATCTAAGTCATATGGTTAAGGAAGAGGATACATTTCCTTTACAAGAACTCTTTCCAGATGAACAAATGCTTGCAATTAAGGCAAATGCCCTTTGCTATTTAAATATCAACTACTTGACCACAAGGACTTTTCCAAATCACTTGAAGAAAGCTCAAAAGGAGAAGAAGATCAAGAGTGGTGCAAAAACCTATGTACAGGATGTGTCCTACTTGTGGAAGCAATGCTCATACCAGGTGATAAGAAGGTGTATACTAGAAGCTGTGTCTATTTAATTCTCACCTTTTATTATTTTTATGCTTGTGGAGGACGCTTTGGATAGAAAAGAATAGCAAGAAAGCTAGCTGGATATGGTTTCTTTTAACCATCACTGTTTCATGATTCTTACAGGTTTTCAAAACCTGTGCACATTGTCAAAGGAGAAGTAAGTCTTCTAGAGATCAAAGGCCACAAACTCCCATGCTAGTTCATGAAATTTTATGGTGTTTGGGGCACTGATTTCATGGGTCTTTTTCCTTCTTCTTTTCGTAATGAATATATTCATTACTAGTTCTTGTTATTGGATGTGTTTCCAAGAGGGTGGAAGCTAAAGCCACTAGGACTGATGATCTTAAAGTTGTAAGTTATAGATTTTGTCAAGTGTCACATTTTCGTTAAGTATGAACACCAAGAGCTTTGATCAGTTATAAAGGCACACATTTTTGCAAACAAATGGTAGAGGCTTTGTTAATGGAATATCATGTCACTAACAAGGAGTCAACTGCATATTATCCACAAATAAGTGGACAAGCCAAGGTGCCCAAACAGGAAATTAACAGTAGTCTTGAGAAGACATTGAATCTAAGTAGAAAGGATTGGAGCATGTGGCTTGAGGATGTGCTATTGGCCTATGTATAACATATAAGACACTGATTGGCATGTCATCCCATCATTTGGTGTTTAGCAACTAGAGTACAAGGCATATTGGGCTATCAAACAATGCAATATGAAGATGAATGAAGTGCATGGACATAGGAAATTGCAATTGCAAGAGCTTGAGGAAATTCACAATGATGCCTATGAGAACTCCAAGATTTACAAGGAAAGAACAAAAGTCATTCATGACAAGATGATCTCTAAGATGACTTCTGTTGTTTGTCAAAAGGTTATTGTCTATCATTCAAGATTAAAGTTGTTTTTGAGTAAGTTGCACTCTTGTTGGATTGATTCTTTCGACAACTAATGTCTTTTCACATGGTGAAGGTTGCAATTCAAAGTGTAGAAGCAAATTCAAAGTGAATGACCAAAGGTTAAAAGATTCTTATGAAGGGTTCAAAGTGAGGGAGATGGAGCTAGAAGACCATATTTGTACCTCATGACATGCTTTGGAGTCGAGCTAATTGCATTAAGCAAATGAACTTGGGAAACAACCCAAGAATTAGATTTGCTTTTCTCTTCCCTTCCATCTTTATTTTTGTTTTCATGTGTGATTTTGTGTTTTTGTTTTCTTTATTCTTCTATACATTTAAATCTTATATTCAGACAATGTAAGGTTCCAGTTTGGGGGAAGGGAAATTTTCCATTTTTCAATTTCGTTCAATCTTTTATCTTTATTTTTTAAAACAACTTATGCTTGATAGGGCTATTGTGAATCTATTGTTTAGTTTCATCAAATTGCTCTTTTGTTCTTGCATGACAATGCAAGTGAATGACATCTTTCATTCAAAATAATGTTTGATTGTACTTTGTACAAAGAGGTTTATTTTAGTACTAACAAGCTTAACTACTTTTTGGCTAGTGTTTGCTTTTTTGCTTTTGTAGGAATTTGGTGATGTTTTTCTCGAAGAACTAAGTTATTTTCCACCTTTGAGGGGAATAAAACATCAAATTAAATTCATCCTTAATGCAACAATTTCAAATTGACTAGCCGATATAAGTAATCCTCAGGAGACAAAAGACTTCAAAAACAAGTTAAGGAGCATATAACAAAGGGATATGTGAGGGAAAGTATGAGTCCATGGGTAATTCCAATTCTGTATATGCCCAAGAAGGATGGGACTTGGAGGATGTGCATTGATTATAGAGTAGTCTTTAAAATCATTGAAAGGTGATCAATTGCCTACTTCAATGAAAGTTAAGTAGAGTAGCTCTTAATTATCTCAGTTATGATAAGGAAATATATGCAATGGCACAAACTTTGGAGGCATGGCAACATTATCTTTAGCCTAAGTAATTTGTCATTCATACTGACCACAAATCCTTGAAATACTTAAAGGGATAATGATTTTAGAATTGTTATTTTAGACTATAAATAGGCTTGAATTCATTATTAAAAGACAAACAATTATGTGAATTAAAAATTTAGAATTTTCTCTTTCAATTCCTTTAAGAACTAAAGAACTTATCAAGAACTAACTCTTCTTGTGGTGCTCAACTCAACTTATCACTTCTAAATTTTTTCTTTTCTAGAGTGTGGCATTGATATTCTTCTTTATACATTAGGTTTATGTTCCTTTAAACATTGGGTCTAAGGTTTGCATGATTGAAGTCTAATTTTCCTTTCATGGGTTCTTGTTTGATTCCTTGTGTGTGTTGGATCCCTAAGCCATATCTTTTGGGGTTCACATTTGATGAGAACCTTATAGATGATGGGTGGAAGGCTTTAAAGGATGCAAGAGGTCTATTGAATATTCCAGAAGGCCCAATAACATAAGCTAGAGCCAAAAAGATGAAAGAAGCACTTTATTGGCTAATTAAGGACATTCAAGCCAACCTAGCTACAAATGGTGCGAATTCAAGTTTGGAAGAGAGTCAAGGCCTTATTAATATGATTGGAGTACTTAATGGGTTAGGACTAAATAATAGCATTCACTTCTAAATAGTAGTTTATATCCTAAATAAGTGACTATATAAAAGTGAGTTTTTTATGTAAGAAGAATTTGTCTTAGATAGGAATTCCACCTAAATAAGGATTTGTTCCAAAAAGGAATTTATGCCTCTTTAGGATTGCTATGTTAGCCTATAAATAGGCACCTCCTTATAAGTTCTAAAATATCAGACAACTTTGAGAGAAATAAAAAGCAAGGGTTTTTTCCTTCGATTCTTTTAAGAACTAAAAAACTTATAAAGAAGTACCTCTTCTTGTGGCATTCAACTCGACTTATTACTCCTAATTCCTTTTTTTTCTGAAGTGTGGCATCCATATCCTTTTTAAATACCCTAGGTTCATGTTCCTTTAAACGTTGGGTCTGGGGTTTGTGTTATTACAGTTTGATTTAGCTTTCCTAGATATCTTTTGATTCCTTATGTGCGTTGTGTTCGTAAACCACATCTTTTTGGAGTTTTCCACATCAATTGGTATTAAAGCTTGACTCTAAATCAGGTTGGATCAACTACTTCTTCAACTTACTACCTTATGATTTATTTATTTGTATTTAGTTTGCCTATTAAGAACATTGTCATTCAAATCTGCTAATCTATCCATTTGCAACCCTTTTCACTATGCTTGTTTGTTTAAGATCATGAATATCAAAAAAATGTGCTAATTTCAATTCCAATTGTTGTCTCTAAGTATTCTACTATTGTTTTGTGTTAAGCAAACAAAGAAAAAAAGAAAAAAAAAAGATGAACCAAAGAAAAAAAGCCATCAAATTTAAGTTATTAATAAAGTTCAATAGTTTGGTCAAATTGGCCATAATAATAATATAGTTTTCTTACTTAACTCTAATTTTTCCATCTATTTTCTTGTTATGTCATCCAAGTTTGTCCTCTAGGTTTAACCCCCCATCCTAATTTTTGTGAGTATAGTTCATTAAATTCGTTTGCCTTAATATCATTTTTCATTTTTTTGACTCCTTATTCTCCAATTTGTTTAATTCTATGTCATTTATCTTATTCTATTCAAAATCAATCCTCTTCATTTAGTTTGTTTAGTTCTTTAAAGAGCTAAAAGGGGAAATTTGAGTGGTAAAAGGCAATAGTGCAAATTCATATTAAGAAAAAGTCATAAAAAGTGTTATGTGAGGTATCCTAGTCATTTTGTGAAAAAATAATATTATGACTTCCATAGACAAAGGTGTAATTCAAGAGGGCATTAGTGATGTGTCCTTCATGATCAAAGCTATACAACAACAATTTGAGTGCATGAATACCAGATTTGATGATATGAGGGAAAGGATAGATGAGCAAGCTAATACAATGGTAGAGTTGCAATAAAGGCATGGGGAATATGAGGCTCCTAAAGCAATAAGGCAATTGAGACGTGCCTATGACCATGAAGATGATGAATTTGACAATCAAACTACTATGGTTAGAATTACCAACAATAGAAGGGATCAGAGATATTTTGGGAGGCAAGACACCTATGACCATGATTTTGGCAATATTAAAATGACAATTCCTTCATTCTAAGGTAAGATTGATCCTAATGCGTATCTAGAATGGGATAAGAAGTTTGAATTGGTTTTTGACTATGATAACTATTCCAAGGAGAAAAAGGTAATGCTTGTTGCCATAGAATTTACTAATTATACTATTATTTGGTGGGATCAACTTGTTTTGACTAAGAGAAGGAATCATGAGTGGCCTATTGATACATGGGAGGAGATGAAGGCTATCATGAGGAGGAGGCTTCTCCCTAATCAATATTACAAGGAGTTGTAGCAAAGGCTGCAAGGGCTCACTCAAGGCACCAAAAGTGTGGAGGACTACCCTAAAGAGATGGAGATTGCCATGATTAGGGCGAATGTAGAAGAAGATAGAGAGGCAACCATGGCTTAATTTTTACAATGGCTAAATAGAGACATAACCAATGTGGTTGAATTGTAGCACTATGTGAAATTAGAAGACATGGTGCACATGGCAATGAAAGTTGAAAGACAACTTAAACGAAAGGGTTCCACATGGTTTAGGCAAAATTTAGGTTCTACCTCATCTTAGAAGCTGAATTAGAGTAAAATAGACGAGAATGCCAATTACAAGTCCAAAGCCAAGCTATCCAAGTGCTAGAATAAGGCAGGTGATTCTAACCCCCAATCAAATAGAAATAACTATGTTAAATGTTTTGAGTGTTTAGGCAGGGGTCACATTGCATCTCAATGTCCAAATAAGCATGCAATGATCATGAGAGGTAATGGTGATGTTGAAATTGCAAGTGAATTAAATGATGATTCTGTGCCATCATTAGAGGATGAAAGTGATGGAGAGGAGTATCTGGTTAATAGAGTAGCTTTCATCATAAGGTGAGCATTGAATACGTAAGTAAAGGAAGAAAATAAGGTACAACGAGATTACATCTTTAAGACGAGGTGTCTCATCAAAGATAAAGTATTTAATATAATTATCTATGGTGGGAGTTACACTAATGTTGCTAGCACAACTATGGTTGAAAAGCTGAATTTACCTGCTATAAAGCATCCTAAGCCATATAAGATTCAATGGTTGAATGAGAGTGGTGAAGTCAAGGTAAATAAGCAAGTACTCATGTCATTTTCTATCAGTAGGTACTGTAATAAAGTTTTATGTGATGTTATACGTATGCATGCAAGCCATATTCTATTAAGAAAGCCATGGCAATTTGACAAGCAAGTTATGCATGATCACTTCAAGAATTAATATTCCTTTGTAATGAATGAAAAAGCTTATGAGGATCAATTAAGAAAAAAAAAATGAGTGTGATTAGAAAAGAGAGATTGAAAAAAGAAAAGAGAGGAGAAAATGTGAGAACACAAGAGAGAGAGAAGAAGAAAATAGAAAGTTTCTACCCAAAAGAAAGTGATGTCAAAAGTGCATTTTATGCTAAATCACCTATAATCATACTTTTGCACAAAGAGGTTTATTTTAACACTAACAAGTTTGACCTATCTTTGCCTCGTGTTGTTATTTTCTCTTTTGCAAGAATTTGAAGATGTATTCCTTGATGTTGTCCCAAATGGATTGCCACCTAAGAAAGGAATTAAGTATCAAATTGATTTTATCCCTGGTGCATCCATCTCAAATCGCCCAACATATAGGAGTAATCCCAAGGAGACAAAGGAGCTTTAAAGGTAGGTTAAGGAACTTATTTCGAAGGGATATGCAAGGGAAAGCATGAGTTCTTGTACGGTTCTTGTCTTACTTGTACCCAAGAAAAATGGAACTTGGAGGATGTGTGGTGACTGTTGAGCGATCAACAAAATCATTGTAAAGTATTGTTATCCCATAACTAGGTTAGATGACATGTTGGATGAATTGCATGGTTCATATGTCTTTTATAAAATTGATTTGAAAAGTGGATATCACCATATTAGGGTGAGAAAGGGAGATAAGTGAAAACTAGCTTTCAAAACTAACTATGGTTTGTATAAATGACTTGTTATGTCATTTGGTCTCACTAATGCACCAAGCACTTTTATGTGACTAATGAATCATGTTTTGCATCCATTCATTGGTAAATTTGTGGTTGTGTATTTTGATGATATTTTGGTTTATAGTAAAAACCTAGAAAAGCATATTGATCATTTACGTTCTATTTTAATTATTTTATGTTTTGAGAAATTGTATGCTAACTTGAAGAAATGTTCCTTTTGTACTAATCAAATCACATTTCTTGGTTATGTTTTGAGTGCTAAAGGTATTAAGGTTCACAAGGAAAAAGTTAGGGCAGTTTGTGATTGGACAACACCTAAGTCAATTAGTGATGTCCGTAGCTTTCATGGTTTGGCTAGTTTCTACAGATGCTTTCTTAGGGACTTTAGCACCATTAACTGAGGTTATAAAAAAGAATATGAGTTTTAGTGGGGTAGTGATCAAAACAAGACTTTTAATTGCATTAAGGAAAAATTAAGTTCTACGTCCTTACTTGCCTTACCTAACTTTGCAAAAACCTTTTAGATTAAGTGTGATGCTTCAGGGATTTGCTTTGGAGCTATTTTGATGTAGGAAAGGCACCTAATTGCCTATTTTAGTGAAAAACTAAGTGGAGCAAGTATCAATTATCCTACTTATGATAAAGAGATGTATGCATTGGTACAAACTTTAAAGACATGGCAACATTACCTTTGGCCCATGGAGTTTGTCATCCATACCAACCATGAATCCTTGAATCACTTAAAGGGACAAGAAAAGTTGAACAAAAGACATGTTAAGTGCATCAAATTCATTAAGACCTTTCCTTACATAATCAAATATAAACAAGGTAAGGAAAATGTGGTAGTTGATGCATTATCTTAAAAGTATCCAAAATAAAAGCAATGGACTCAATTGTATAAAATACACTTTAGTGGACGACTATTATAAACTGTAATCCTAAGATTCAATGTTGGGTCAAGCATATAGATCCAGAACATAATAGGCTAACTTCTTATTAGAGTCCATTGCATTCCCTTTTATTTCATTAACATGTTTGTATACTAAAGTTACATAAATCGTGCCAAATTACATTGTGGTAATGGACACAATTAAAAAAATAACAATATTTAAATTCACTTAAGTATTAACGAAGAATTTCTCCCTCTAAGACTTTAAAATTCTAAAAATTAAAATAATGCAATTATTTTATTTTTTAAATAATTTTTAATACAATTGCATTTTCAACGGTGAGATAAATTTAATATTTGAATATGTTACTTTACCAAAATAAAAGCTATGGACTAAAATGTATAAAATAAACTTTAGGGGATGACTATTATAAATTGCAATCTCAAGTTTCAATGTTGGGTCCAACATATAGCTTTGGAGCGTAGTGGACTAACTTCTTATTAGAATCCATTGCATTCGCTTTTGTTTAATTAACATGTTTGTATACTATAATTATATAAATCATGTCAAATTGCATTGTGGTAATGGAGACAATTAAAAAAAATTACAAAATTTAAATTTACTTGAGTATTAATGAAGAATTTCTCCTTATAAAACTATAAAATTATAACAATTAAAATAATGCAAGGTTTTTACTTTTTAAATAATTTTGATTCCAATTGCATTTTCAATAGTGAGACAAACCTAATATTTGAATATATTAATTCACCAAAATAGAAGCAATGGACTCAATTGTATAAAATACAATTTGGTGGATAACTATTATAAATTCCCATCCCAAACTTCAATGTTGGGTCAAGTATACAACTTTAGAGCATAATGGACTAACTTCTTAGTAGAGTCCCTTGCATTTGCTTTTATTTAATTAACATATTTGTAGACAAAAATTATATAAATTATATCAAATTGCATTGTAGTAATGGAGACAATTAAAATAATTACTAAATTTAAATTCACTAAACTATTATCTAAGAATTTCTCCCTATAAAACTTTGAAATTATAAAAATTAAAATACTGCAATATTTTTATTTTTTAAACAATTTTGAATTCCATTGCATTTTCAATAGTAATATAAACCTAATATTTGAATATGTTAATTCCACAAAATAAAAGCAATGGACTCAATTCTATAAAATACACTTTAGTGGATGACTATTATAAATTGTCATCCCAAGATTCAATGTTCGGTAAAGCATATACCTCTACAGCGTACTATGGTAACTTCTTATTAGAGTCCATTGCATTCCCCTTTACTTGATTAACATGTTTGTATACTAAAATTATATAAACTGTGCCAATTACATTCTGGTAATGGAGACAATTAAAAAAATAACAAAATTTAAATTCACTTGAGTATTAACGAAGAATTTCTCCCTCTAAGACTTTCAAATTTTTAAAATTAAAATAATGCAATGCTTTTATTTTTCAAATAATTTTTAATACAATTGCAATTTCAATGGCGAGATAAATTTAATATTTGCATATGTTAATTTTACGAAAGAAAAGTAATGGACTAAAATGTATAAAATAAACTTTAGGGGATGACAGTTTTAAATTGCAATCTCAAGCTTCAAATTTGGGTCCAGCATATAGCTCTAGAGCATAATGGACAAACTTCTTATTGGAGTCCATTGCATTCACTTTTGTTTAATTAACATTTTTGTATACTAAAATTAAATAAATCATGTCAAATTGCATTGTGTAAATGGGGACAATTAAAAAAATTACAAAATTTAAATTCACTTGAGTAATAATGAAGAATTTCTCCCTGTAACACTTTAAAATTATAAGAATTAAAATAATGCAATGTTTTTAATTTTTAAATAATTTTGAAAGTAATTGCATTTTCAATAGTGAGATAAACCTAATATTTGAATATGTTAATTCACCAAAATAAAAGCAAGACTCAATTCTATAAAATAAACTTTAGGGGATGATTATGATAAATTCAAATCCCAAGCTTTAATGCTAGGTCAAGCATATATCTTTATAGCGTAATGGGCTAACTTTTTATTAGTGTCCATTGCATTCACTTTTGTTTAATTAACATATTTGTATACTAAAATTATATAAAGGATGTCAAATTGCACTATGGAAATGGGGACAATTAAAAAAATTACAAAATTTAAATTCACTTGAGTAATAATGAAGAATTTCTCCCTATAAGACATTAAAATTATAAAAATTAAAATAATGCAATGTTTTTATTTTCTAAATAATTTTGAATTCCATTACATTTTCAACAGTGAGATAAATTTAATATTTGAATATATTAATTTACCAAAATAAAAGCAATGGACAAAAATGTATAAAATAAACTTTAAGGGATGACTATTATAAATTACAATCTCAAACTTCAATGTTGCGTCCAGCATATAGCTTTAAAGCGTAGTGGACTAACTTCTTATTAAGGTCTATTGCATTTGCTTTTGTTTGATTAACATATTTGTATACTAAAATTATATAAATCATGTCAAAATGCATTGAGTAAATGGGGACAATTAAAAAAATTACAAAATTTAAATTCACTTGAGTAATAACGAAGAACTTTTCCCTGTAACACTCTAAAATTCTAAGAATTAAAATAATGTAATGTTTTTATTTTTTAAATAATTTTGAATTCCATTGCATTTTCAACGGTGAGATAAATTTAATATTTGAATATGTTAATTCACCAAAATAAAAGCAATGGACTTAATTCTATAAAATAAACATTAGGGGTTGACTATAATAAAATTCCAATCCCAAACTTCAATGTTGGGTCAAGCATATAGCTCTAAAGCGTAATGGGCTAACTTCTTTTAGTGTCCATTGCATTTGTTGTTGTTTAATTAACATATTTATATACTAAAATTATATAAACCATGTCAAATTGCATTGTGGAAATGGGGACAATTAAAAAAATTACAAAATTTAAATTGACTTGAGTAAAAACGAAGAATTTCTCCCTATAACACTTTAAAATTATGAAAATTAAAATAATGCAATGTTTTTATTTTTTAAATAATTTTGAATTCCATTGTTTTTTCAACGGTGAGATAAATTTAATATTTGAATATGCTAATTTACAAAAATAAAAGCAATGGACGAAAATGTATAAAATAAACATTAAGGGATGACTATTATAAATTGCAATCTCAAACTTGAATGTTAGGTCTGGCATATAGCTCTAGAGCATAGTAGACTAACTTCTTATTAAGGTCCATTGCATTTGTTATTGTGTGATTAACATATTTGTATACTAAAATTATATAAATCATGTCAAATTGTATTGTGGAAATGGGGACAATTAAAAAAATTACAAAATTTAAAATCAATTGAGTAATAACGAAGAATTTCTCCCTATAAGACATTCAAATTCTAACAATTAAAATAATGCAATGCTTTTATTTTTTAAAGCAACTGCATTTTCAATAGCGACATAAACCAAATATTTGAATATGTTAATTCACCAAAATAAAAGCAATGGACTTAATTCTATAAATACAATTTAGTGGATGACTATTATAAATTCTCGTCCCAAGCTTCATTGTTCGATCAATCATATAACTCTAAAGCATAATAGGTCAACTTCGTATTAGAGTCTATTGCATTCGCTTTAATTTCATTAACATGTTTGTATACAAAAAGTATAGAAATTGCACCAAAGTGCATTGTGATAATGGAGACAATTAAAAAAATAACAAAATTTAAAGTTTTGTGTAAATGGGGACAATTAAAAAAATTACAAAATTTAAATTCACTTAACTAATAACGAAGAATTTTTCCCTGTAACACTTTAAAATTCTAAAACTTAAAATAATGCAATGTTTTTATTTTTTAAGTAATTTTAAATTTCATTGCATTTTCAACTATGAGATAAATTTAATATTTGAATATGTTACTTTAACAAAATAGAAGCAATGGACGAAAATGTATAAAATAAACTTTAAGAGATGACTACTATAAATTACAATCTCAAGCTTCAATATTGGGTCTGGTATATAGCCTTAGAGCGTAGTGGACTCACTTCTTAACAAATTCCATTGTATTTGCTTTGTTTAATTACCATTTTTGTATACTAAAATTATATAAATCATGTTGAATTGTATTGTGGAAATAGGGATAATTAAAAAAATAACAAAATTTAAATTCACTTGAGTAATAACGAAGAATTTCTCGCTCTAAGACGTTAAAATTCTAAAAATTAAAATAATGCAATGTTTTTATTTTTTTAAAGAATTTTGAATTCTATTGCATTTTCAATAATGAGATAAACCTAATATTTGGATGTTATTTCACCAAAATAAAAGCAGTGGACTCAATTGTATAAAATACACTTTAGTCAATGACTATTATAAATTGCAATCTGAAGTTTCAATGTTGGGTTAAGCATATAACTCTAGAGCGTAATGGGCTTACTTCCTATTAGTGTCCATTTCATTCCCTTTTATTTCATTAACATGTTTGTATATGAAAATTATATAAATTGTGCCAAATTGCATTGTGGTAATGGAAACAATTAAAAAATAACAAAATTTAAATTCACTTGAGTAATAATGAAGAATTTCTCGCTCTAAGACTTTAAAATTCTAAAATTTAAAATAATGCAATGTTTTTACTTTTTAAAGAATTTTGAATTCTATTGCATTTTCAATACTGCGATAAACCTAATATTTGGATATGTTATTTCACCAAAATAAAAGCAATGGACTCAATTGTATAAAATACACTTTAGTGGATGACTATTATAAATTGCAATCCGAAATTTCAATGTTGGGTCAAGCATATAACTTTAGAGCGTAGTGGGCTTATTTCGTATTAATGTCCATTGCATTCCCTTTTATTTGATTAACATGTTTGTATACGAAAATTATATAAAACGTGCTAAATTGCATTGTGGTAATGGAAACAATTAAAAAAATAATAAAATTTAAATTCACTTAAGTATTAACGAAAACTTTCTCCCCCTAAAACTTTCAAATTATAAAAATTAAAATAATGCAATGTTTTTATCTTTTAAGTAATTTTAAATTTCATTGTATTTTCAACTGTGAGATAAATTTAATATTTGAATATGTTAATTTACCAAAATAAAAGCAATGAACTAAAATGTATAAAATAAACTTTAGGGGATGACCATTATAAATTGCAATCTCAAGCTTCAATGTTGGGTCTAGCATATATGTCTAAAGCATAATGGGCTAACTTTTTATTAGTGTCCATTGCATTTGCTTTTATTTAATTAACTTTTTTGTATACTAAAATTATATAAACCATGTCAAATTGCATTGTGTGAATGGGGACAATTAAAAAAATTATAAAATTTAAATTCACTTGAGTAATAACGAAGAATTTCTCCTTATTACACTTTAAAATTCTAAGAATTAAAATAATGCAATGTTTTTATTTCTTAAATAATTTTGAAAGCAATTGCCTTTTCAATTATGAGATAAACCTAATATTTGAATATGTTAATTCACTAAAATAACAACAATGCACTCAATCCTATAAAATAAACTTTAAGGGATGACTATGACAAATTCCAATCGCAAGTTTCAATGTTGGATCAAGCATATAGGTCTAAAGTGTAATGGGCTAACTTCTCATTAGTGTCCATTGCATTTGCTTTTGTTTAATCAACATATTTGTATACTAAAATTATATAAACCATGTCAAATTGCATTTTGGAAATGGGGACAATTATAAAAATTACAAAATTTAAATTCACTTAAGTAATAACGAATAATTTCTCCCTATAACACTTTAAAATTATAAAAATTAAAATAATGTAATGTTTTTATTTTTTAAATAATTTGAATTCCATTGCATTTTCAACAGTGAAATAAATTTAAAATTTGAATATGTTAATACACCAAAATAAAAGCAATGGACTCAATTGTGAGATACCCCATTATGGAGATTGGGACAATTAAAAGAACTACAAAATTTGAATTCACTTGAGTAATAACAACGAATTTCTCCTTGTAAGACTTTAAAATTCTAACAATTAAAATAATGCAATGTTTTTATTTTTTAAATAATTTTGAAAGCAATTGCATTTTCAATTGTAAGATAAATATAATATTTGAATATGTTAATTCACCAAAATAAAAGCAATGGACTCAATTCTATAAAATACACTTTAGTGGATGACTATTATAAATTCTCATTCCAAGCTTCAATGTTGGGTCAAGCATATAACTCTACAACGTAGTGGGCTAACTTCTTATTAGAGTCTATTGTATTCGCTTTCATTTAATTAACATGTTTGAATAGTAAAATTATATAAATCATGTGAAATTACATTGTGGTAATAAAGACAATTAAAAGAATTTCAAAATTTAAATTCACTTGATTATTAACCAAGAATTTCTCCCTCTAAGATTTTAAAATTCTAAAAATTAAAATAATGCAATGTTTTTACTTTTTTAAGAATTTTGAATTCCATTGCATTTTCAACGATGAGATAAACCTAAAATTTGAATATATTATTTCACCAAAATAAAAGCAACGGACTCAATTGTATAAAATACACTTTAGTGGATGACTATTATAAATTGCAATCCCAAGTTTCAACGTTCAGTCAAGCATATAACTCTAGAGCGTAATGGGCTAACTTCTTATTAGAGTTAATTGCATTCATTTTTATTTGATTAACATCTTTGTATACTAAAACTATATGAATCATGCCAAATTGCTTTGTGGTGATGGAGACAATTAAAAAAATAAAAAAATTTAAATTCACTTAAGTATTATGGAAGAATTTCTCCCTCTAAAACTTTACAATTATAAAAATTAAAATAATGCAATGTTTTTATTTTTTAAGTAATTTTGAATTCCATTTCATTTTCAAATGTGAGATAAATTTAATATTTGAATATGTTCATTTACCAAAATAAAAGCAATGGACTAAAATGTATAAAACAAACTTTAGGGGATGACTATTATAAATTGCAATCTCAAACTTCAATGTTAGGTCCAGCATATAACTTTACAGCATGGTGGACTAACATCTTATTAAAGTCTATTCCATTTGCTTTTGTTTAATTAACATTTTTGTATACTAAAATTATCTAAATCATGTCAAATAGCATTTTGTAAATGGGGACAATTAAAAAATTACAAAATTTAAATTCACTTGAGTAATAACGAAGAATTTCTCCCTATAAAGCAATGTTTTTATTTTTTAAATAATTTTGAATTCCATTACATTTTCAACGATTAGATAAATTTAATATTTGAATATGTTAATTCACCAAAATAAAAGCAATGCACTCAATTCTATAAAATAAACTTTAGGGGATGACTATGATAAATTCCAATCCCAAGCTTTAATCTTGGGCAAAGCATATAGCTTTAAAGCGTAATGGGCTAACATTTTATTAGTGTTCATTGCATTTGCTTTTGTTTAATTAACATATTTGTATACTAAAATTATATAAACCATGTCAAACTACATAGTGGAAATGGGGACAATTAAAAAAACTACAAAATTTAAATTCACTTGAGTAATAACAAAGAATTTCTCCTTATAAGACTTTAATATCATAAAAATTAAAATAATGCAATGTTTTTATTGTCTAAATAACTTTGAATTCCATTGTATTTTCAACAGTGAGATAAATTTAATATTTGAAAATGTTAATACACCAAAATCAAATCAATGGACTCAATTCTATAAAATAAACTTTAAGGGATGACTATGACAAATTCCAATCACAAGCTTCAATATTGGGTCAAGTATATAACTTTAGAGCATAATGGGCTAACTTCTTATTAGTGTTTATTGCATTTGCTTTTGTTTAATTAACATATTTGTATGCTAAAATTATATAAACCATGTCAAATTGCATTTTGGAAATGGGGACAATTATAAAATTTAAATTCACTTGAGTAATAACGAAGAATTTCTCCCTGTAACACTTTAAAATTATAAAAATTAAAATAATGCAATGTTTTTATTTTTTAAATAATTTTGAAAGCAATTGCATTTTCAATAGTGAGACAAACCTAATATTTGAATATGTTAATTCACCAAAATAAAAGCAATGGACTCAATTCTATAAAATAAACTTTAGGGGATGACTATGACAAGTTCCAATCACAAACTTCAATGTTGGGTCAAGTATATAGCTCTAGAGCGTAATGGGCTAACTTTTTATTAGTGTCCATTGCATTCGCTTTTGTTTAATCAACATATTTGTATAATAAAATTATATAAAAGATGTCAAATTGCATTATGGAAATGGCGACAAATAAAAAAATTACAAAATTTAAATTCACTTGAGTAATAATGAAAAATTTCTCCCTGTAACACTTTAAAATTATAAAAATTAAAATAATGCAATGTTTTTATTTTTTAAATAATTTTGAATTCCTTTGCATTTTAACGGTAAGATAAATTTAATATTTGAATATGTTAATTTACCAAAATAAAAGCAATGGACTAAAATGTATAAAATAAACTTTATGGGATGAAGATTATAAATTGCAATCTCAAACTTCAATGTTGGGTCCAATATACAGCTTTAAAGCGTAGTGGACTAACTTCTTATTAGAGTCCATTACATTTACTTTTGTTTAATTAACCTTTTTGTAGACTAAAATTATATAAATCATGTCAAATTGCATTGTGTGAATGGGGATAATTAAAAAAATCAAAATATTTAAATTCACTTGATTAATAACAAAGAATTTCTCTCTGTTACACTTTAAAATTCTAAGAATTAAAATAATGCAATATTTTTATTTTTTAAATAATTTTGAAAGTAATTGCCTTTTCAATAGTGAGATAGACCTAATATTTGAATATGTTAATTCACCAAAATAAAAGCAATGGACTCAATCTTATAAAATAAACTTTAGGGGATGACTATGACAAATTCCAATCGCAAGTTTCAATGTTGGATCAAGTATATAGCTCTAGAGCGTAATGGGCTAATTTCTTATTAGTGTCCATTGCATTTGCTTTTCTTTAATTAACATATTTGTATCCTAAAATTATATAAACCATTTTGGAAGTGGGGACAATTACAAAAATTACAAAATTGAAGTTCACTTAAGTAATAATGAAGAATTTCTCCCTATAACACTTTAAGATTATAAAAATTAAAAAAATGCAATATTTTTCTTTTTTAAATAATTTTGAAAGCAATTGCCTTTTTAATAGTGAGATAAACCTAATATTTGAATATGTTAATCCACCAAAATAAAAGCAATGGACTTAATCCTATAAAATAAACTTTAGGGAATGACTATGACAAATTCCAATCGCAAACTTCAATGTTGGATCAAGCTTATAGCTCTAGAGCGTAATGGGCTAACTTCTTATTAATGTTCATTGCATTTGCTTTTGTTTAATCAACATATTTGTATACTAAAATTATATAAACCATGTCAAATTGCATTTTGGAAATGGGGACAATTACAAAAATTACAAAATTTAAATTCACTTGAGTAATAACGAAGAATTTCTCCCTATAACACTTTAAAATTATAAAAATTAAAATAATGCAATGTTTTTATTTTTTAAATAATTTGAATTCCATTGCATTTTCAACGGTGAGATAAATTTAATATTTTAATATGTTAATTCACCAAAATAAAAGCAATGCACTCAATTCTATAAAATAAACTTTAGGGGATGACTATGATAAATTCCAATCCCAAGTTTTAATGTTGGGCCAAGTTTATAGCTCTAAAGCGTAATGGGCTAACTTCTTATTAGTGTCCATTGCATTCACTTTTGTTTAATTAACATATTTGTATACTAAATTTATATAAACCATGTCAAACTTCATTGTGGAAATGGGGACAATTAAAAAAATTAAAAAATTTAAATTTACTTGAGTAATAACAAAGAATTTCTCCCTTTAAGACTTTAATATCATAAAAATTAAAATAATGCAATGTTTTTATTGTTTAAATAATTTTGAATTCCATTGCATTTTAAATTGTGAGATAAATTGAATATTTGAATATGTTAATTTACCAAAATAAAAGCAATGGTCTAAAATGTATAAATAAACTTTAGGGGATGACGATTATACATTGTAATCTTAAGGTTCAATGTTGGGTCCAACATATAGCTCTAAAGCATAGTGGACTAACTTCTTTTTAGAGTTCATTGCATTTGCATTTGTTTAATTAACTTTTTTGTATACTAAAATTATATAAATCATGTCAAATTGTGTTGTGTGAATAAGGACAATTAAAAAAATTAAAATATTTAACTTCACTTGAGTAAAGTCGAAGAATTTCTCCCCATTACACTTTAAAATTATAAGAATTAAAATAATGTTTTTATTTTTTAAATAATTTTGAAAGCAATTGCCTTTTTAATAGTGAGATAAACCTAATATTTGAATATATTAATTCACCAAAATAAAAGCAATGAACTCAATCCTATAAAATAAACTTTAGGGGATGACTATGATAAATTCCAATTACAAGGTTTAATGTTGGGTTAAACATATAGCTCTAGAGCGTAATGGGCTAGCTTCTTATTAGTATCCATTGCATCTGCTTTTGTTTAATTAACATATTTGTATACTAAAATTATATAAACCATGTCAAATTGTATTATGGAAATGGGGACAATTACAAAAATTACAAAATTTAAATTCACTTGAGTAATAACGAAGAGTTTCTCCCTATAAGACTTTAAAATTTGAACAATTAAAATAATTCAATGTTTTTATTTTTTTAAATAATTTTTAAAGCAATGGATGAAAATGTATAAAATAAACTTTAAGAGATGTCTATTATAAATTGCAATCTCAAGTTTCAATGTTGGGTACAACATATAGCCTTACAGCGTTGTGGACTAACTTCTTATTAGGGTCAATTACATTTGCTTTTGTTTGATTAACATATTTGTATACTAAAATTATATAAATCATGTCAAATTCCATTATAGAGATGGGGATAATTAAAGAAATTACAAAATTTGAATTCACTCAAGTAATAACAAATAATTTCTCCCTGTAAGACTTTAAAATTCTAAGAATTAAAATAATGCAATGTTTTTATTTTTTAAATAATTTTTAAAGCAATTGTATTTTCAATTGTGAGATAAACCTAATATTTGAATATGTTAATTCACCAAAATAAAAGCAATGGACACAATTCTATAAAATACACTTTAGTGGATGACTATTATAAATTCTCATCCCAGCGTAGTGGGCTAACTTCTTATTAAAGTCCATTGTATTTGCTTTTATTTAATTAGCATGTTTAAATAGTAAAATTATATAAGTCATGTGAAATTATATTGTGGTAATAGAGACAAATAAAAAAATTAAAAATTTAAATTCACTTGATTATTAACCAAGAATTTCTCCCTCTAAGATTTTAAAATTCTAAAAATTAAAATAATGCAATATTTTTATTTTTTTTAAGAGTTTTGAATTCCATTTCATTTTCAACGATGAGATAAACCTAATATTTGAATATATTATTTCACCAAAATAAAAGCAATGGATTCAATTGTTTAAAATACACTTTAGTGGATAACTATTATAAATTGTAATGCCAAACTTCAATGTTCGGTCAAGCATATAACTCTAGAGTGTAATAGGCTAACTTTTTATTAGAGTTAATTGCATTCCTTTTTATTTGATTAACATGTTTGTATACTAAAACTATATGAATCGTTGCAAATTGATTTATGGTAATGGAGACAATTAAAAAAATAACAAAATTTAAATTCACTTGAGTATTAACGAAGAATTTTTCCCTCTAAAACTTTAAAATTATAAAAATTAAAATAATGGAATGTTTTTATTTTTAAGTAATTTTGAATTCCATTGCATTTTCAATTGTGTGATAAATTTAATATTTGAATATGTTAATTTACCCAAATAAAAGCAATGGACTAAAATGTATGAAACAAACTTTAGGGGATGACTATTATAAATTGCAATCTCAATCTTCAATGTTGGGTCCAGTATATACCTTTATAGCATAGTAGACTAACTTCTTATTAGAGTCCATTGCATTCGCTTTTGTTTAACTAACATTTTTGTATACTAAAATTATGTAAATCATGTCAAAGAGCATTTTGTAAATGGGGACAATTAAAAAATTACAAAATTTAAATTCACTTGAGTAATAACGAAGAATTTTTCCCTTTAACACTTTAAAATTTTAAGAATTAAAATAAAGTAATGTTTTTATTTTTTAAATAATTTTAAATTTGATTGCATTTTCAATGGTTAGACAAATTTAATATTTGAATATGTTAGTTCACCAAAATAAAAGCAATGCACTCAATTCTAGAAAATAAACTTTAAGGGATGACTATGATAAATGTCAATCCCAAGTCTTAATAATGGGTCAAGCATATAACTCTAAAGTGTAATTGGCTAACTTCTTATTTGTGTCCATTGCATTCACTTTTGTTTAATTAACATATTTGTATACTTGGAAATGGGGATAATTAAAAAATTACAAAATTTAGAGTTAATTGTAATCCCTTTTATTTGATTAACATGTTTGTATACTAAAACTATATAAATCTTGCCAAATTGCATTATGGTAAGGGAGAAAATTAAAAAAATATCCAAATTGAAATTCACTTGAGTATTAACGAAGAATTTCTCCCACTAAAATTTTAAAATTATAAAAATTAAAATAATGCAATGTTTTTAATTTTTAAATACTTTTGAAAGCAGTTGTATTTTCAATAGTGAGATAAACCTACTATTTAAATATGTTAATTCACCAAAATAAAAGCAATCAACACAATTCTATAAAATAAACTTTAGGGGATGACTATGATAAATTCCAATTCCAAGTTTCAATGTTGGGTCAACCATCTATCTCTATAGTGTTATGGGCTAACTTCTTATTAGTATCCATTGCATTTGCTTTAGTTTAATTAACATATTTGTATACTAAAATTATATAAATTATGTCAAATTGCATGGTGGAAATGTGGACAATTAAAAACATTACAAAATTTAAATTCACATGAGTAATAATGAAGAATTTCTCCCTATAATACTTTAAAATTATAAAAATTAAAATAATGTAATGTTTTTATTTTTTAAATAATTTTGAAATCCATTGCATTTTCAACGATGAGACCAATTTAATATTTGGATATGTTAATTTCCCAAAATAAAAGCAATGGACGAAAATGTATAAAATAAGCTTTAAGGGATGACTATTATAAATTCTAATCTCAAGTTTCAATGTTGAGTACAACATATAGTTCTAAAGCGTAATGGACTAACTTCTTATTAGAGTCCATTGCATTTACTTTTGTTTAATTAACATATTTGTATACTAAAATTATATAAATCATGTCAAATTGCATTGTGTAAATGGGGATAATTAAAAAAATTACAAAATTTAAATTCACTTAAATAACAACGAAGAATTTCTCCCTATAACACTTTAAAATTCCAAGAATTAAAATAATGTAATGTTTTTACTTTTTAAATAATTTTGATTTCCATTGCATTTTCAACAGTGAGATCAATTTAATATTTGAATTTGTTAATTTCCCAAAATAAAAGCAGTGGATGAAAATGTATAAAATAAGCTTTAAGGGATGACTATTATAAATTGCAATCACAAATTTCAATGTTGGGTACAACATATATTTCTAGAGCGTAGTGGACTAACTTCTTGTTAGAGTCCATTGCGTTCGCTTTCGTTTGATTAACATATTTGTATACTAAAATTATATAAATCATGCCAAATTGTATTGTGGAAATGGAAACAATTAAAAAATTACAAAATTTAAATTCACTTGAATAATAACAAAGAATTTCTCCCTGTAAGACTTTAAAATTCTAAGAATTAAAATAATGCAATGTTTTAATTTTTTAAATAATTTCTAAAGAAATTGCATTTTTAATAGTGAGATAAACCTAATACTTGAATATGTTAATTCACCAAAATAAAAGCAATCGACTCAATTGTATAAAATACACTTTGGTGGATGGCTATTATAATTTCCATCCCAAGCTTCAATGTTAGGTCAAGCATATAACTCTAGAATGTTGTGGGCTAACTTCTTATTAGATTTCATTGCATTTACTTTTATTTAATTAGCATGTTTGTATATTAAAATTATATAAATCATGTCAAATTACATTGTGATAATAGAGACAATTAAAAAAATTTCAAAATTTAAATTCACTTAATTATTAACCAAGAATTTCTTCCTCTAAGATTTTAAAATTCTAAAAATTAAAATAATGCAATGATTTTACTTTTTAAAGAATTTTGAATTCCATTGCATTTTTAACGATGAGATAAAACTAATATTTGAATATATTATTTCACCAAAATAAAAGCAATGAACTCAATTATATAAAATACACTTTAGTGGATGACTATTATAAATTGCAATCCTAAGTTTCAATGTTGGGTCAAGCATATAACTCTAGAGCGTAATGGCCTAACTTCTTATTAGAGTTAATTGTAGTTCCTTTTATTTGATTAACATGTTTGTATAGGAAAATTATATAAATCGTGCCAAATTGTATTGTGGTAATGGAGACAATTAAAAAAATAACAAAATTCAAATTCACTTGAGTATTAACGAAGAATTTCTCCCTCTAAAACATTAACATTATAAAAATTAAAATAAAGTAATGTTTTTATATTTTTAAATAATTTTGAATTACATTGCATTTTCAACGGTGAGATAAATTTAATATTTGAATATGTTAATTTACCAAAATAAAAGCAATGGACTAAAATGTATAAAATAAATTTTAGGGGATGACTATTATAAAATCCAATGTTAAGCTTCAATATTGGCTCCAGCATATAGTTCTAGAGCGTAGTGGACTAACTTCTTATTAGAGTCCATTGCATTCGCTTTTATTTGATTAACATATTTGTATGCTAAAATTATATAAATCATATCAAATTGCATTGTGTAAATGGGGACAATTAAAAAAATTACAAAATTTAAATTCACTTAAATAATAACGAACAATTTCTCCTTGTAACACTTTAAAATTCCAAGAATTAACATAATGCAATGTTTTTATTTTTTAAATAATTTTGATTTCCATTGCATTTTCAACGGTGAGATTAATTTAATATTTGAATGTATTAATTCACCAAAATAACAGCAATTGATTCAATTCTATAAAATAAACTTTAGGGGATGACTATGACAAATTCAAATCTCAAACTTCAATGTTGGGTCAATTATATAGCACGAGAGCGTAATGGGCTAACTTTTTATTAGAGTCCACTGCATTCGCTTTTCTTTAATTAACATGCTTGTATACTAAAATTATATAAAATCATGTGAAATTACATTGTGCTAATAGGGACAATTAAAAAATTTCAAAATTTAAATTAACTTGATTATTAACGAAGAATTTCTCCCTGTAACACTTTGAATTTTAAAAATTATAATAATGTATTGCTTTTACTTTTTAAAGAATTTTGAATTCCATTGCATTTTCAACGGTAAGATAAATTTAATATTTGAATATGTTAATTTACCAAAATTAGAGCAATGGACTAAAATGTATAAAATAAACTTTAGGGGATGACTATTATAAATTAAAATCTCAAACTTTAATATTGGGTCCAGCATATAACCCTAGAGGATAATGGGCTAATTTTGTATTAGAGTCCATTGCATTCCCTTTTATTTCATTAACATGTTTGTATACGAAAATTATATAAATTGTGCCAAATTGCATTGTGGTAAGGGAGACAATTAAAAAAATAACAAAATTTAAATTCACTTAAGTATTAACAAAGAATTTCTCCCTTTAAAACTTTAAAATTATAAAAATTAAAATAATGCAAAGCTTTTCTTTTTTAAATAATTTTGAATTCCATTGCACTTTCAACGGTGAGATAAATTTAATATTTGAATATGTTAATTTACCAAAATAAAACCAATGGATTAAAATGTATAAAATAAACTTTAGGGGATGACTATTATAAATTGCAATTTCAAGTTTCAATGTTGGCTCCAGCATATAGCTCTACAGCATAGTGGACTAACTTCTTCTTAGAGTCCATTACATTCACATTTGTTTAACATATTTGTATTGTAAAATTATATATATATTATGTCAACTTGCATTGTGCAAATGGGGACAATTAAAAAAATTACAAAATTTAAATTCACTTGAGTAATAATAAAGAATTTCTCCTCATAACACTTTAAAATTATAAGAATTAAAATAATGCAATGTTTTTATTTTTTAAATAATTTTGATTTTCATTGCCTTTTCAACGGTGAGATAAATTTAATATTTGAATATGTTAATTTACCAAAATAAAAGCAATGGACTAAAATGTATAAAATAAACTTTAGGGGATGACTATTATAAATTGCAATCTCAAACTTGAATGTTAGCTCTAGCATATAGCTCTACAGCGTTGTGGACTAACTTTTTATTAGAATCCATTAAATTTGCTTTTGTTTAATTAACATTTTTGTATTGCAAAATTATATATATCATGTCAACTTGCATTGTGTAAATAGGGACAATTAAACAAATTAGAAAATTTAAATTCACATGAGTAATAACAAAGAATTTCTCCCCATAACACTTTAAAATTCTAAGAATTAAAATAATGCAATGTTTTTATTTTTTAAATAATTTTTATTTCCATTATGTTTTTAACGATGAGATATTTGAATGTGTTAATTCACCAAAATAAAAGCAATGGACTTAATTCTATAAAATAAACTTTAAGGGATGACTATGACAGATTCCAATCCCAATCTTCAATGTTGAGTCAAGTATATAGCACGAAAGCATAATGGGCTAACTTCTTATTAGAGTCCATTACATTCGCTTTTCTTTAATTAACATGTTTGTATACTAAAACTATATAAATCATGTGAAATTACATTACGGTAAGAACGACAATTAAAAAAATTTCAAAATTTAAATTAACTTGATTATTAATGAAGGATTTCCCCCTCTAAGATTTTAAAATTCTAAAAGTTATAATGCATTGTTTTACTTTTTAAAGAATTTTGAATTCCATTGCATTTTCAACGGTGACATAAATTTAATATTTGAATATGTTAATTTACCAAAATAAGAGCAATGGACTAAAATGTATAAAAGAAACTTTAGGGGATTACTATTATAAATTACAATCTCAAACTTCAATGTTGGGTCCAGCATATAACTCTAGAGTGTAATGAGCTAACTTCGTATTAGAGTCCCTTGCATTCCCTTTTATTTCTTAAGAATGTTTGTATACGAAAATTATATAAATCGTGCCAAATTGTATTGTGGTAACGGAGACAATTAAAAAAATAACAAAATTTAAATTCACTTAACTATTAAGGAAGAATTTCTCCCTTTAAAACTATAAAATTATAAAAATTAAAATAATGCAATGTCTTTATTTTTTAAATAATTTTGATTTCCATTGCATTTTCAACGGTGAGATAAATTTAATATTTGAATGTGTTAATTCACCAAAATAAAAGTAATGGACTCAATTCTATAAAATAAACTTTGAAGGATGACTATAATAAATTCCAATCCAAGATTCAATGTTGGATCAAGCATATAGCACTAGAGCGTAATGGGCTAACTTCTTATTAGAGTCCATTGCATTCGTTGTTCTTTAATTAACATGTTTGTATACTAAAATTATATAAATCAAGTGAAATTACATTGTGGTAAGAGAGACAATTAAAAAAATTTCAAAATTTAAATTCACTTGTTTAGTAACGGAGAATTTCTCCCTCTAAGACTTTAAAATTCTAAAAATTAAAATTATGCATTGTTTTTACTTTTGAAGAATTTTGAATTCCATTGCACTTTCAACGATGAGATAAACCTAATATTTGGATTTGTTATTTCCACAAAATAAAAGCAATGGACACAATTGTATAAAATACACTTTAGTGGATGACTATTATAAATTGCAATCTCAAGTTTCAATGTTGAGTCAAACATATAACTCTAGAGCGGAATGGACTAACTTCATATTAGAGTCCATTGCATTCCCTTTTATTTCATTAACATGTTTGTATGCGAAAATTATATAAATCGTGCCAAATTGCATTGTGGTAACAGAGACAATTAAAAAAATAACAAAATTTAAATTCACTTGAGTATTAAGGAAGAATTTCTCCCTATAAAACTTTAAATTTATAAAAGTTAAAACAATACAATGTTTTTATTTTTTAAATAATTTTGATTTCCATTGCATTTTCAACGGTGAGATAAATTTAATATTTAAATGTGTTAATTCACCAAAATAAAAGCAATGGACTCAATTCTATGCAATAAACTTTAGGGGATCACTATGACAAATTCCAATCTCAATCTTTAATGTTGGGTCAAGTATATAGCATGAGAGCGTAATGGGCTAACTTCTTATTAGAGTCCATTGCATTCGCTTTTCTTTAATTAACATGTTTGTATACTAAAATTATATAAATCATGTGAAATTACATTGTGGTAATAGGAACAATTAAAAAAATTTCAAAATTTAAATTCACTTGATTATTAACAAATAATTTCTCCCTCGAAGACTTTAAAATTCTAAAAATTATAATAATGCATTGTTTTTACTTTTTAAGGAATTTTGAATTCCATTGCGTTTTCAATGATGAGATAAATTTAATATTTGAATATGTTAATTTTCCAAAATAAGAGCAATGGATTAAAATGTATAAAATAAACTTTAAGGGATGACTATTATAAAGTGCAATCTCAAGTTTCAATGTTGGGTCCAACATATAACTCTAGAGCATAATGGGCTAACATCATATTAAAGTCAATTGCATTCCCTTTTATTTCATTAGTATGTTTGTATACGAAAATTATATAAATCGTGCCAAATTGTATTGTGGTGACGGAGACAATTAAAAAAATAACAAAATTTAAATTCACTTGAGTATTAAGGAAGAATTTCTCCCTTTAAAACTTTAAAATGATAAAAATTAAATTAATGTAATGTTTTCATTTTTTATATAATTTTGATTTCCATTACATTTTCAACGGTGAGATAAATTTAATATTTAAATTTGTTAATTCACCAAAATAAAAGCAATGGACTGAATTCTATAAAATAAATTTTGGGGGATGACTATGATAAATTCGAATCTAAGCTTCAATGTTGGCTTAAGCATATAGCACTAGAGCGTAATAGGCTAACTTCTTATTAGAGTCTATTGCATTCGCTTTTATTTAATTAGCATATTTCTATTGTAAAATTATATATATCATGTCAAATTGCATTGTGTAAATGGGGACAATTAAAAAAATTACAAAATTTAAATTCACTTGAGTAATAACAAAGAATTTCTCCCTGTAACACTTTAAAATTCTAAGAATTAAATAAATGCAATGTTTTTATTTTTTTAAATAATTTTGATTTCTATTGCATTTTCAAAGATGAGATAAATTTATTATTTGAATGTGTTAATTCACCAAAATAAAAGCAATGAACACAATTCTATAAAATAAACTTTGGGAGATGGCTATGATAAATTCCAATCCTAGCTTTAATGTTGGCTTAAGCATATAGCACTAGAGTGTAATGGGCTAACTTCTTATTAGGGTCCATTGCATTCGCTTTTCTTTAATTAACATGTTTGTATACTAAAATTATATAAATCTTGTGAAATTACATTGTGGTTAGAGGGACAATTAAAAAAATTTGAAAATTTAAATTCACTTGATTATTAACAAAGAATTTCTCGCTCTAAGAATTTAAAATTCTAAAAATTATAATAGTGCATTGTTTTCACTTTTTGAAGAATTTTGAATTCCATTACACTTTCAACAGTGAGATAAATTTAATATTTGAAGATGTTAATTTACCAAAATAAAAGCAATAGACCAAAATGTATAGAATAAACTTTAGGGGTTGACTATTATAAATTGCAATCTCAAGTTTCAATGTTGGCTCCAACATATAGCTCTAGAGCACAGTGGACTAACTTCTTCTTAGAGTCTATTCCATTCGTTTTTATTTAATTAGCATATTTGTATTGTAAAATTATATATATCATGTCAAATTGCATTGTGTGAATGGGGGCAATTAAAAAAATTACAAAATTTAAATTTACTTGAGTAATAACGAAGAATTTCTCCTTGTAACACTTTAAAATTTTAAGAATTAAAATAATGCAATGTTTTTATTTTTTAAATAATTTTGATTTCCATTGCATTTTCAACGATGAGATAAATTTAATATTTGAATGTGTTAATTCACCAAAATAAAAGCAATGGACTCAATTCTATAAAATAAACTTTGAAGGATGACTATAATAAATTCCAATCCCAAGTTTCAATTTTGGGTCAAGTATATAACACTAAAGCGTAATGGGCTAACTTCTTATTAGAGTCCATTGCATTTGCTTTTCTTTAATTAACATGTTTATATACTAAAATTGTATAAATGATGTGAAATTACATTGTGGTTATAGAGACAATTAAAAAATTTTGAAAATTTAAATTCACTTGGTTATTAACAAAAAATTTCTCCCTATAAGACTTTATAATTCCTAAAATTATAATAATGCATTGTTTTTACTTTTTAAAGAATTTTGAATTTCATTGCATTTTCAGCAATGAGATAAATTTAATATTTGAATATGTTAATTTACCAAAATAACAGTAGTGGACTAAAATGTATAAAATAAACTTTAAGGGATGACTATTATAAATTGCAATCTCAAGTTTCAATGTTGGGTCCAGCATATAACTCTAGAGCGTAATGGGCTAACTTTGTATTAGAGTTCATTGCATTCCCTTTTATTTCATTGACATGTTTGTATATGAAAATTATATAAATCGTGCCAAATTGCATTGTGGTATTGGAGACAATTAAAAAAATAACAAAATTTAAATTCACTTAAGTATTAACAAAAAATTTCTCCCTCTAAAACTTTAAAATTATAAAAATTAAAATAATGCAATGTTTTTATTTTTTAAATAATTTTTAATTTCATTGCATTTTCAATGGTAAGATAAATTTAATATTTGAATATGTTAATTTACCAAAATAAAAGCAATGGACTCAATTCTATGAAATAAACTTTAAGGGATGACTATGACAAATTCCAATCCCAAGTTTCAATGTTGGGTCAAGTATATAGCACAAGAGCGTAATGGGTTAAGTTCTTATTAGAGTCCATTGCATTCTCTTTTCTTTAATTAACATGTTTGTATACTAAAATTATATAAATCATGAGAAATTACATTGTGGTAATAGGGACAATTAAAAAATCTCAAAATTTAAATTAACTTGATTATTAACGAAGAATTTCTCTCTCTCTAAGATTTTAAAATTCTAAAAATTATAATATGCATTGTTTTTGCATTTTAAAGAATTTTGAATTCTATTACTTTTGTAACAGTGAGATAAATTTAACATTTGAATATGTTAATTTACCAAAATAAGAGCAATGGACTAAAATGTATAAAATAAACTTTAGGGGATAACTATTATAAATTGCAATCTCATACTTCAATATTAGGTCCAGCATATAACTATAGAGCGTTGTAGACTAACTTTTTACTAGAGTCAATTGTTGTCGCTTTTATTTAATTGACCTAATTGTATACTAAAATTATATAAATCATGTCAAATTGCATTGTGTAAATGAGGACAATTAAAATGATTACAAAATTTATATTTACTTGAGTAATAACAAAGAATTTCTCCCTCTAAGACTTTAAAATTCTAACAATTAAAATAATGCAATGTTTTTATTTTTTAAATAATTTTGAAAGCAATTGCATTTGCAATAGTGAGATAAACTTAATATTTGAATATGTTAATTCACCAAAATAAATGCTATGGACTCAATTATATAAAATAAACTTTAAGGGATGACAATTATAAATTGCAATACCAAACTTCAATGTTGGGTCAAGCATATAATTCTAGAGTGTAATGTGCTAACTACTTATTAGTATCCATTACATTCGTTTTTATTTAATTAACATATTTGTATACTAAAATTATATAAATCATGTCAAATTATATTGTTGAAATGGGGACAATTAAAAAAATTACAATATTTAAATTCACTTGAGTAATAATGAAAAGTTTCTCCCTATAAGACTTTAAAATTATTAGAGTCCATTGCATTCGCTTATCTTTAATTAGCATGTTTGTATACTAAAATTTTAGAAATCATGTCAAATTGCATTATTGAAATGGAGAAGATTAAAAAATTACAAAATTTACATTCAATTGAGTTTTAGCAAACAATTTCCCATTATAAGACTTTAAAATTTTAAAAATTAAAATAATGCAATGTCTTTATTTTTTAAATAATTTTTAATTCCATTTCATTTTGAGTGGTGAGATAAACCTAATATTTGTATATGTTAATTTGCCAAAATAAAACTAATGGACTTAATTGTATAAAATAAATTTTAGTGGATAACTGTTATAAATTTCAATCCCAAATTTTAATGTTGGGTCAAATATATAACTCTAGAGTCCATTACATTCACTTTTGTTTAATTATCATGTTTGTACACTAAAATTATATTAATCATATCAAATTGCATTGTGCTCATGGAGACAATTAAAATAATTAACAAATTTAAATCCACTTGAGTATTAACAAAGAATTTCTCCTTATAAGATTTTAAAATTCTAATAATTAAAATAATGTAATATTTTTATATTTTTAATAATTTTTATTACCATTGCATTTTCAATGGTGAGATAAAAATAATTTTTTAATATGTTAATTAAACAAAAATAAAAGTAAGAGACTCAATTGTACAAAATAAAGTTTAGCGGATGACTATTATAAATTTCAATTACAAGTTTCAATGTTGGATTAAGGATATAGTTTCAGTGTTGGATTAAGGATATAGTTTCAGTGCATAGTGGGCTAATTTCTTATTAGGCTCCATTGCATTCACTTTTCTTTAATTAGCATGTTTGTATACTAAAATTTTATAAATCATGTCAAATTGCATTGTGGAAATGGAAAAAATTAAAAAAAATTATAGAATTTACATTCACTTAAGTTTTAGAGAATAATTTCTCCTTGTAGAATTTTAAAATTCTGAAAATTAAGATAATACAATATTTTTATTTTTTAAATAATTTTTAATTCCATGTCATTTTCAGTGGTGAAATAAATCTAATATTTGTATATGTTAATTTGCCAAAATAAAACCAATGGACTCAATTGTATAAAATAAATTTTAGTGGATGACTGTTATAAATTTCAATTCCAAGTTTCAATGTTGGGTCAAACATATAACTCTAGAGTCTATTGCATTCGTTTTTGTTTAATTATCATGTTTGTACACTAAAATTATATTAATCATGTCAAATTGCATTGTGGTAATAAAGACAATTAACATAATTAACAAATTTAAATCCATTTGAGTATTAACAAAGAATTTCTCCTTGTAAAACTTTAAAATTCTAATAATTAAAATAATGCAATGTTTTTATATTTTTAATAAATTTTATTACCATTGCATTTTCAGTGGCGAGAAATATAATTTTTTAATATGTTAATTGAACAAAAATAAAAGTAAGGGACTTAATTGTACAAAATAAAGTTTAGCAGATGACTGTTATAAATTTCAATTTCAAGTTTCAATGTTGGATCAAGCATATAGCTCTAGCGCATAGTGGGCTAATTTCTTATTAAAATTCATTGTATTCGCTTTTCTTTAATTAGCATGTTTGTCTACTAAAATTTTATAAATCATGTCAAATTGCATTGTGGAAATGGAGAAAATTAAAAAAAAAAATTGCAGAATTTACATTCACTTGAGTTTTAGTGAACAATTTCTCCCTGTAAGACTTTAAAATTCTAAAAGTTAAAATAATGTAATGTTTTTATTTTTTAAATAATTTTTCATTCCATTTCATTTTTAGTAGTGAGATAAACCTAATATTTGTATATGTTAATTTGCCAAAATAAAGCCAATGGACTCAATTGTATAAAATAAACTTTAGTGGATGATTGTGATAAATTCCAGTCCCAAGTTTTAATGTTGGGTCAAGCATATAAGTTTAGAGTCCATTGCATTCGCTTTTGTTTAATTATCATGTTTGTATACTAAAATTATATTAATCATGTCAAATTGCATTATGATAATGGAGACAATTAAAATAATTAACAAATTTAAATTCATTGGAGTATTAACAAAGAATTTCTCCTTATAAGATTTTAAAATTCTAATAATTAAAATAATGCAATGTTTTTATATTTTTAATAATTTTTATTACCATTGCATTTTCAATGGTGACATAAACATAATTTTTTAATATGTTAATTGAATAAAAATAAAAGTAAGGGACTTAATTGTACAAAATAAAGTTTAGCGAATGACTGTTATAAATTCTAATTCCAAGTTTCAATGTTGGATTAAGCATATAACTCTAGTGTATAATGGACTAATTTCTTATTAGAGTTCATTGCATTCGCTTTTCTTTAATTAGCATGTTTGTATACTAAAATTTTATAAATCATGTCAAATTGCATTGTGGAAATAGAGAAAATTAAAAAAATTACAAAATTTACATTCACTTGAGTTTTAGTGAACAATTTCTCACCTGTTTGCCACTAGTGACCTTAAAAAATGGTTGAAAGTTAAAACTTACAACTATTTTGACTATATTAAAGCGTGGAAAAGAATATTGTTAAATGAAAACAAGCAAAATAAATTCAATTAGTTCATTTAAATCCACTTTTTGAATGACCTAAAGAGTCTTCCCAATTGATTTAAAATCTAGTTCATCAAATGGGGATTGCATGCTATAACCTTACCCAATAAGGTAAGAAATGTTTATGAATAGTTTTGTGAAAAAAATAATGAGGTTAAAGACCTCTTATTATTGTTCATCTCTTAGTTTCATGTTTAGAGGATCATTAAGTGGGAGTATACTATTATGACCAAATAAGCCATCATTAAGTGGGAGTATACTATTAGTTTCATCTCTTAGTTTCATGTTTCATGCTATTTTTTTATAAGTTCTATAACTTTTACCTTAAATTTTATAATATTGTTATTTACTATTTAACATTGTTGTTTGGTATATTGTTAATGAATTGTTGAATTAATGAATGGTATTAGAGCCATTGGTATCATAATTAATACCCTAAGTCATGTTGTTGTTGTTTGCTCATTATAGTTGAGGAAGATGTATAGAGTATTGGTGTAAATTGTTGTTAGTGATATATAAGGATCAATGGATAGGTTAAGACCTATATAGCTGATGTGAAATCCCAAAAGATATGGCTTAGGGACACAACACATGTAAAGAATCAAACAATGCACAAGAAAGCTAAGTTAGACTTTAATCACACAAACCCTATGCCTAATATTCAAAGGAATATGAACCTAAGGTAATAAGAAGAATATGGAAGTCACACTCAAGAAGAGAAAGGAATAAAGAAGGATAAGTTGAGTTGAACACCACAAGATTTACTTCTTAATAAGTTCTTTAGTTCTTGAAAGAACCGAAGGAGAAAACTCTTACTCTTTATTTCTTGCAAATTGTTTGATTTTAGAGCTTAAAAGGAGGTGCTTATTTATAGGCTAAGATAGTAACCCTAATAGTGAAATAAATTCCTATTTAGGACAAATGCCTGTTTAAGAGTGAATACTATTACATAACCTTGCCCTATTAACCACTTCAATCATACTAATAAAACCTTGACTCTCTTTCAAACTTGAATTTGCACCATTTGTAGCTTGGTTGCCCTGAATGTCTTTAATCAGCCCATATAGTACTTCTTCCATCTTTTTGGCTCTAGCTTGCATTATTAGACCTTTTAGAATATGCAATGGATCTCTTACACCCTTTGAAACTTTCCACGCATCATCTCTAAGCTTCTTATCATTCCCTTCCCCTCGACAAGATTCATCCTTGAATCATCACCTATATCAAAACGAAAACATTAAATGTTGCACTTATATTATACTTCCAAGAAGGTTCAACTTATAACTATTATCATTAATCCATGTTACTACTTGAAATGGACCAGCTCCTCTAGGTTATAGCTTTGGATGCCTCTGAGTTAAGAACCATTTCATACGCATATACACCTAAACCCAATCATTAGGTTTAAACACTACCTTCTTTTGCCCTTTGCTAACATGGGATGTATATTGCTCAATTTGTTTTGCAATATGTTGCACACCTTCTCATGCAATTTCTTCACTATGTCAGCCTTGAGTTCACCATTTAAGCTAGCATACTCATCAGCAGGTATAGGCAATAAATTCAAAGGAGTCAAAGGATTAAAATCATATATAATCTTAAATAAAGAGTAACTAGTAGTAGAATGAATACTCTTATTATATGTAAACTCGACATGTGGTAAACAATCTTCCCATGTTTTCAAATTCATCTAAATAATGACACACAACAAAGTAGAAATAATTCAATTTATTACCTTAGTTTATCCATCAGTTTATGGATGGAAAGTAGTTGAAAACAATAGCTTAGTACATAACTTACCCCATAAAGTCTTCCAGAAGTAATTTAAGAATTTTGTATCCCAATTTGAAACAATACTTTGACATATGCCATGCAAACATACTACTTCTTTAAAGAATAATTTAGCCACATTGTTTGCATTGTCAATTTTATGGCATAGGATGAAATGTGTCATCTTTGAAAAATTGTCAACAACAAATACAAAATTCCTACCCTTTTTTGGTTGTAGCAACCTTAGTACAAAGTGTATAGATAAATCAACCCAAGGATGGTTAGGTATGGGTAAAGGGGTGTTAGCTATGGGGTAAAACTCTAGATTTAGCCTATTTGTATGTTATGCGTTTCTCACATACCCTCTTGACATCTCGTTTCATGTGTGGCTAAAAGAAATGTTCAACTAAGACATAGGATTTACTTAACTTCAAAATGACCCATTTGACCACCCTTATGAGCTTCTCTCACAACCAACTCCCCCAAAGAACTTATAAGTATGCATAAATGATTTTCCTTAAATAAGAAATCCTTATGCCTATTAAATTTCTCAAAGGCTGATTACTCATGTGCTCTATCCACATTAGTAAAGTCAAGATCTTTCACACACAAATATTTAATATATTCAAATCTTAATAATTTTGCAATAAGTGTAGAGATTATAGCATCCTTGTGAGATATTGCATTAGCTACCAAATTTTCCTTACCTTGTTTATATTTGATGATGTAAGGAAAGGTCTTAATGAATTCAACCCACTTGGCATGTAATTTGTTCAACTTTCTTTATCTCTTTAAGTGCTTCATGGATTCACGGTCACTATGGATGACAAACTCCTTGGGCCAAAGGTCGTGTTGGCATGTCTCTAAAGTTGGTACCAATGCATACATCTTTTATTATAAAGAGGATAATTAAGGTTTGCTCCATTTAACTTTTCACTAAAGTAGACTATTAGATATGTTTCTTGGATTAAAATAGCTCCAATGCAAATACCTAAAGTATTACACTTAATCTCAAAATTTTTTGTAAAGTTAGGCAAAGCAAGTAAGAGTGCAAAATTTAATTTTTCCTCAATATAATTAAAAGCCTTGTCCTAATCACTACCCCACTTAAAACCCATGTTCTTTTTAATAACCTTAGTTAGTGGTGTATCAATGGTGCTAAAGTCCCTCACAAAGTGTCTATAAAACTAGTTAGACCATGAAAGCTACACATTACTAACTAACTTAAGTGTAGGCTAATCATGGATTGCCCTAAGTTTTTCCTCATCAACCTCAATACCTTTAGCACTCACAACATAATTAAGAAATATGATCTGGTTAGTACAAAAGGAACATTTCTTGAAGTTAGCATACAATTTCTCAGAATATAAAATGATTAAAATTGAACATAAATAATCAAGATGTTCTTATAAATTTGTGTTATAGATCAAAATATTATCAAAATACATAACCAAAAATTTACCAATGAATGTATGCAAAACATTATTCATCAATCATATAAAATTGCTCAATGCATTAATGTGACCAAATGGCATAACAAGCCATTCATATAGATCATACTTAGTTTTGAAAGCTATTTTCCACTCATCTTCTTGTCTCATCCTAATTTGGTAATGTCCACTTTTCAAATCAATTTTAGAAAAGACACATAAACTATGCAATTCATCTAACATGTCATCTAACCTAAGTATAGGGTGACAACACTTTATAGTGATTTTGTTGACTGCCCGATAGTAAACCCACATCCTTTAAGTCTCATCCTTCTTTGGTATATAAAGACATGAACCGTAAAGGGACTTATGCTTTCTCTCACATATCCTTTCAATATAAGTTCCTCAACCTGCCTTTGAAGCTCCATTGTCTCCTTAGGATCACTCTTACATGCTAGCCAGTTTGGAATAGATGCACTAGGGATAAAATCAGTTTGATGCTCAATTCCTCTTTTAGGTAGTAATCCACTTAGAACAACTTTAGGGAATACATCTTCAAATTCCTACAAAAGAGAAATAACAACATTAAACAAAAAAGGCTAAACTTATTAGTGTTAAAATAAGCCTCATTGTATGAAAATACAATTATATGTTATGTGGCATAAAATGCGTTTTTGTCATCACTTTCTTTGGCATAGAAACTTCCTTTTTCCTCCTCTCTCTCTTATGTCCTCAATTTTTCTCCTTTCTTTTCTATTTTGGTTACCCCTCTTTTTTAATCTTTCTTTTTATTTGCTCTCATTTTTAATCCTTAATTGATCCTAATATGCTTGTTGAGGTGTTAATGGTATAATAGTGACAAGTTTTTCATTCATTACAAAGGAATATTCGTTCTTAAAGCCTTCATGCATAACTTGTCTGTTAAACTACCATGGCATTTCTAATAGAATATGACCCTTCTAATAAAGTATGGCTCATATGCATAGGTACAACATCACATATAATGTGAACCCTAACAGACCATGTATAGAAGAAATCAAACAATACCCAGTAAAGCTAAGTCAAACTTTAATCACACAAACCCTAAGTCTAATATTCAATGGAACATGAACCTAGGGTATTAATAAGAATATAGATGCCATATTGTAGAAAAAAAAGGGAATTGAGAGTGATAAGTCGGGTTAAATACCATAGGAAGAGTTACTTCTTGATAAGTTCTTTAGTTCATGAAAGAACCAAAGGAGAAAACTCATTATTTATTTCTCTTAAATTAATTGATTTTAGAGCTTATAAAAGAGGTCCTATTTATAAACTAAGATAGCAAACCTAAAAGAGACATAAATTCTTATTTAAGAAAAATTCCTATTTAGGACAAACTCCTATCTAGGACAAATTCTTATTCAAAAAACTTCCATTTTAATAACAAACACTTATTCAAGACAAACTCCTATTTAGGAGTGAATGCTACTACTTAACCTTACCCCATTAAGTACTCCAATCATATTAATAAGGCCTTGACTCTCTTTTCAAGTTTAAATTCATGCCATTTATAGCTAGTTTGCCTAAATCTCTTCAATTAACCCATTTAGTACTTTTTTTTTTATCTTGTGGGCTTTATCTTGCATTGATGGACCTTCTAGAATATGTAATGGATTTCTTGCATCTTTTGAAACCTTCCACTCATTATCATTAAGCTTCTCATCATTCCCTTACTCCTTGAAAGGATTCGTCTTTAAATCATCACTTATATTAAAAAAAGAAAGATAAAAAATATTAAATATTACACTTACATTATACTCACTAGGAAGGTCTAACTTATAAACATTGTCATTAATCCATGCTACTACTTGAAATGGACCATATCCTTTAGGCCATAACTTTGAATGCCTTTAAGCTGGAAACCATTCCTTACACATAAGCTCCCAAACCCAATTACTAGGTTCAAACACCACCTCTTATTGCCCTTCATTGACATGGGATGCTTATTGCTCAATTCGTTTACAATATGTTGCCATACTTTTTCATGTAATTTTGTCACCATGTTAGCATTGCATACACCATCTAAGTTGGTATACTCATCAACAGGTATAGGCACCAAATCTAAAGGAGTCAAAAGGTTAAAACCATATACAATTTCAAATAAAGACAAATAATAGCAAAATGACATTTTTATTATATGTACACTGACATGTGGTAAACAATCATCCCATGTGTTGAAATTCATTTAAATAATAGCACACAACAAAGTAGAAAGAGTTTGATTAATCACCTTAGTTTATCCATCAGTTTGTGGATGACAAGTAGTGAAACAATAGTTTAATACCTAACTTACCTCATAATGTCAGTTTATGGAGTGTACAAATTATGGGGTAAATTTCTAAATTTAGCCTATTTGCATGGTATGCATTTTTGACATACCTTCTCAACATCTTGTTTCATATGTTGCCAAAAGAAATGTTTAACTAAGATATCTAGGGTTTCCTAACTCCAAAATGACTTATTAGACCACCTCTATGAGCTCTCTCACAACTAACTCCTTCAAAGAACTCCTAGGCACACATAAACGATTTTCCCTAAATAAGAATCCTTCATGCCTAAAATATTTCTCAAAGGCTGACTTCCCATATGCTTCATACATATTAGCAAAGTTAGGATCTTTCACATATAAATCTTTAATATATTTAAATCCTAATTATTTTGTAGTAAATGTAAAAATAAGGCACACTTACAAGATATTGCATCAGCTACTACATTGTCCTTACTTTGTTTACATTTGATGATGTAAGGAAAGGTTTCAATGAATTGGACCTACTTGGCATGTCCTTTGTTCAACTTTCCTTGTCCCTTAAAGTGCTTTAAGGATTTATGGTCAGTATAGGTGAGAAACTACTTAGGCAAAGGTAGTGTTGCCATGTCTCCAAAGCTCACACTAATGCATACATCTCTTTATCATAAGTAGATAATTAAGGCCTGTTCCACTTAACTTTTCACTTGAAGTAGGAAGTTAGTCACCTTTTCTACATCAAAATTGTTCCAATGTCAATACCTGAAGCGTCACACTTAATCTTGAAAGTTTTTGCAAAGTCAAGTGAAGTAAGTAAGGGTGCAAAACTTAATTTTTCTAATTAAAAGCCTTGTCTTGATCACTACCCCACTTAAAACCCATGTTCTTTTTAATAACCTCAATTAGTGGTGCAGCAATGGTGCTAAAGTCCATGAAAGTTACACACATCACTATTGGCTTAGTTGTCAGCCAATCACGGATTGCCCTAACTTTTTCCTTGTCAACCTCAATAACTCTAGCACTCACAACATAGCTAAGAAATATGATCTTGTTAGTACAAAAGGAATATTTCTTGAATTTAGCATATGATTTCTCCAAATGTAAATGATCAAGGTGCTCTTCTAGTTTTTGTTATAGACCAAAATATCATCAAAATATACAACCACAAATTTACCAACACACATAAGGAATCAGACAACACCTAGGAAAGCTATGTTAGACTTTAATCACACAATTCCTAGAATTAATATTCAAGGAATATAAACCTAGGGTATTGAGAAAAATATGGATGCCACACTTAAAAAACAAGGAAATTGGGAGTGATAAGTTAGGTTAAACATCACAAAAAAAGTTACTTCTTGATAAGTTCTTTAGTTCTTAAAAGAACTGAAGGAGAAAAGTATCACTTTTTATTTCTCTCAAATTATATAATTTTAAAGTGTATAGGAAGTGCCTATTTAGGCTAAGATAGCAACCCTAAAAGAGAAATAAATTCCTATTTAGGATAAATCCCTATTTGGGCAAACTCTTATCTAGGACAAATTCTTATTCAAAAAACTCACTTTAAAAACAAGTGCTTATTTAGGACAAACTCTTATTTATGAATGAATGTTATTACTTAACCCTAGCCTATTAAGCACTCCAATTATATTAATAAGGCCTTGACTCTCTCTCAAGCTTGAATTTGCACCATTTATAGCTTGGTTGTTTGTATGTTTTCAATTAGCCTATTTAATGATTCTTTCATCTTTTTTTTTTTTTGCTCTAGCTTACGTTATTGGACCTTTTGGAATGTGTAATGGATCTTATGCATTATTTGAAGCCTTCCACACATTATCTCCAAGCTTCTCATCATAAGATACGACAATAAATTGCACAATGAACTGAGCAATATGCATCCCATGCCAACAAAGGGTG
>JAIRCJ010000401.1:0-69327 GCA_020883675.1 Bruguiera gymnorhiza
TTCTCACCATTCAGATGTAATGGCATTAGCAATAAATTTAAAAATCAAAACACTGCACTTTTTCAATTTTTAGAATTCTAAATTCTTATAGGATAAAGTGACTATTAATAATTAGTTAAATATAAATTTTGAAATTTTTTTTAATTATCTCCTTTGCCACAATGCTATTTGAAATGATTTATTATAATTTTAGTTTAAAAATATACAATATAAGAAAAGCAAATGCTAGGGTCTCTAATAAGAAGTTCGCCCACCCCCCTCAAGCACAATATGCTCGAATCTAACGTTGAAACTTGGGATTGCTTATTTATAATTTTTTCCGCTAAAATGTAATTTATACAATTGAGTCCAATACTATTTTTTTTGTGTATTTAACATTTTTTCAATATTATGTTTTTCTTCACCATGTCCCAAATGCATTGGCTCATTAGTTAATTAAAATTTAAAAATCAAAACATTGCACTTTTTCAATTTTAGAATTCTAAATTCCTATAAGAATAAATGCATTAATTAATAATTAATTGAATTTAAATTTTATAATTTTTTTAATTATCTCCTTTGCCACAATGCTATTTGAAATGATTTATATAATTGTACTTTAAAAATATACAACATAAGAAAGAGCAAATGCAAGCATCTCTAATAAGAAGTTTGGCTCACCCCTCCTCAAAGTGCAATATGCTCGACCGAATTTTGAAAATTTGGGATTGTTATTTATAATTTTCTTCCACTAAATGTAATTTATACAATTGAGTCTAATACTTGTAATTTTGTTATTTAAACATCTTCAAATATTATGTTTTCTCACCATTTAAATGTAATGGCATTAGTAATAAATTTAAACTTCAAAATATTGCACTATTTCAGTTTTTTAGAATTCTAAATTCCTACAGGGATAAATGCACTATTAATAATCAGCTTCAATTTAAATTTTAAATTTTTTTTAAATTATCTCCTTTGCCATAAAGCTATTTGAAATGATTTATGTAATTTTAGCTACGAAAGTATCACATAAGAAAAAAGCAAATGCCATGGGACCTCTATATTAAGTATTTCGTCCCACCCCCCTCAAGCGAAATATGCTCCGACCTACACTAAACCTCGCGATGCTTTTTATAATTTTTCTTGCCACGTATGGTAAATCTTATACAATTGAGTCCAATACTTGTGCTTTTTGGGTATTTAAATATTTTCAAATAATTTTGTTTTTCCCTCAACCATTCAAATGTAAATGGCATTAGCAATGAATTAAAAAACACTCCCCCCCCTCCCCCCCCAAACATTACACCTTTTTTAATTTTAAAAAAATTCTAAATTCCAATAGGGATAAATGCACTATTAATAATCAATTAAATTTAAATTTGAAGGAAGTTTTTTAGTTATCTCCTTCTACCTCAATGCTATTGAAATATTTATATAGTTTTGGTCTAAAAACATAGAACATAATAAAATGGAAATGCAATGAACTCTAATAAGAAGTTTACCCACCCCTCTCAAGCGCAATCTGCTCAACCTAATATTGAAGTTTGCGATTGCTATTTATATTATTCCTCCACTAAAGTGTATTGAATATAATTGTGTCCAATACATATATTTTTGTTTATTTAACATTTTCAAATATTATGTTTTCCCACCATTCAGATGTAATGGCATTAGCAATAAATTTAAAAATCAAAACATTGCACTTTTTCAATTTTTAGAATTCTAAATTCCTATAAGGACAAATGCACTGTTAATAATTAGTTCAATTTAAATTTTGAAAGTTTTTAATTATCTCCTCTGCCACAATGCTATTTGAAACGATTTATATAATTTTAGTCTACAAATATACAACATAAGAAAAAGAAAATGCACGGGACTCTAATAACTAGCTTGCCCACCCCCCTCAAGTGAATATGCTCGACCTAACACTGAAACCTGCAAATGCTTTTTATAATTTTCTTCCATGAAAGTGTAATTTATACAATTGAGTCCAATACTTGTGTTTTTGGGTATTTAATATTTTCAAATATTTTGTTTTTCTCACCATTCTAATGTAATGGCATTAGCAATAAATTTAAAAATCAAACATTACACTTTTTCAATTTTTAAAATTCTAAATTCCAATAGGGATAAATGCACTCTTAATAATCAGTTGAATTTAAATTTTGAAAGTTTTTAGTTATCTCCTTTGCCTCAATGCTATTTGAAATGATTTATATAGTTTTGGTCTAAAAACAGAGAACATAAGAAAAGGAAATGCAATGAACTGTAATAAAAAGTTTCCTTACCCCCCTCAGCGCAATATGCTCAACCTAATATTGAAGTTTGCGATTGCTATTTATATTATTTCTCCACTAAAGTGTATTGAATATAATTGTGTCCAATACATATATTTTGTTTATTATACATTTTCAAATATTATGTTTTCCCACCATTCAGATGTAATGGCATTAGCAATAAATTTAAAATCAAAACATTACACTTTTTCAATTTTTAGAATTCTAAATTCCTATAGGGACAAATGCACTGTTAATCATTAGTTCAATTTAAATTTTGAAAGTTTTTTAATTATCTCCTCTACCACAATGCTATTTGAAACAATTATATAATTTTAGTCTAAATATATACAACATATGAAAAAGCAAATGCAAACGTCTCTAGTAAGAAGTTTGCCCACCCCCCTCAAGCGCAATATGCTCGACCTAACTTTGAAACTTGGGATTGCTATTTATAATTTTCTTCCACTAAAGTGTAATTTATACAATTGAGTCCAATACTTGTATTTTTGAGTATTTAACATTTTCAAATATTATGTTTTCTCACAATTGAAATGTAATGACATAAGCAATAAATTGAAAAATCAAAACATTGCACTTTTTCAATTTTTAGAATTCTAAATTCCCATAGGGATAAATGCATTGTTAATAATCAGTTTAATTTTAAATTTTGAAATTTTTTAATTATCTTTGTTGCCACAATGCTATTTGAAATGATTTATATAATTTTAGTCTGAAAATATACAACATAAGAGAAAGCAAATGCAAGGGTCTCTAATAGGAAGTTTGCCCACCGCCCTAAAGTGCAATATGCTTGACCTAACTTTAAAACTTGGGATTGTTATTTATAATTTTCTTCCACCAAAGTGTAATTTATACAATTGAATCCAATACTTGTATTTTTGTGTATTTAACATTTTCAATATTATCTTTTCTCACAATTCAAATGCAATGACATTAGTAAAAATTTAAAAATCAAAATATTGCACTTTTTCAATTTTAGAATTCTAAATTCTTAACGGGATAAATGCATTGTTAATAATCAGTTGAATTTCAATTTTGAAATTTTCTATTTATTTGCTTTCGCACAATGTTATTTGAAATGATTAATATAAATTTAATCTAAAAATATACCACATAAGAAAAAGTAAATGTAAGTGACTCTAAGAAAAGTTTACCCACCCCCTCAGGCGTAGTATGCTCAACCTAACGTTGAAACTTGAGATTGTTATTTATACTTTTCTTCCACTAAAGTGTAATTCATAAATTGAGTCTAATACTTATATTTTTGTTTATTTAACAATTTCAAATATTATGTTTTCTCACCATTAAGATGTAATGGCATTAGCTATAAATTTAAAAATCAAAACATTGCACTTTTTCAATTTTTAGAATTCTAAATTCCTACAGGGATAAATGCACTATTAATAATCAATTGAATTTCAATTTGAAGGTTTTTTAATTATCTCTTTTGTCACAATGCTATTCGAAATGATTTATAAAATTTTAGTCTAAAAATATACAACATAAGAAAAAACATATGCAAAGAACTCTAACAAGAAGTTGCCCACCCCCCTCAAGCACAATATGCTCGACCTAACATTAAAACTTAGGAATCCTATTTACAATTTTCTTCCACTAAAGTGTAATTTATAATATTGAGTCCAATACTTGTATTTTTGTTTATTTAACATTTTCAAATATTATGTTTCTTACAATTCAAATGTAATGACATTAGCAATAAATTTAAAAATCAAAACATTGCACTTTTTCAATTTTAGAATTCTAAATTTCTATAGGGATAAATGCACTATTAATGATCAATTGAATTTAAATTTTAATTTTTTTAAAATTATCTCCTTTGCAACTATGCTATTTGAAATGATTTAGATACTTTTAGTCTACAAATATACAACATAAGAAAAGCAAATGCAAGGGACTTTAATCAGAAGTTTGCCCACCCCCTCAACCGCAATACACTCGACCTAACATTGGAACTTGAGATTGCTTTTTATAATTTTTTTTCCACTAAAATGTAATTTATACAATTGAGTCCAATACTTGTATTTTTGTATGTCTAACATTTTCAAATATTATGTTTTTCTCACAATTCAAATGTAATGGCATTAGCAATAAATTTAAAAATCAAAACATTGCAATTTTTCAATTTTTAGAATTCTAATTCCTATAAGAATAATAACACTATTAATAATCAGTTGAATTTAAATTTTGAAATTTTTTTAATTATCTCCTTTGCCACAATGCTATTTGAAATGATTTAGATAATTTTTGTCTACAAATATACAACATAAGAAAAAGTAAATACAAGGGACTCTAATACAAAATTTGTCCACCCCCCTCAAACGCAATATGCTCGACCTAACTTTGAAACTTGGGATTGCTATTTATAATTTTTTTCTGCTCAAGTGTAATTTATACAATTGAGTCCAATATAGGTTTTTTTGTGTATTTAACATTTTCAAATATTATGTTTTTCTCACCATTCAAATGTAATGGCATTAACAATAAATTTAAAAATCAAAATATTGCACTTTTTCAATTTTTAGAATTCTAAATTCCTATAGGGATAAATGCCCTGCTAGTAATTAATTAAATTTCAATTGTGAACTTTTTTTAGTTATCTCCATTGCCTCAATGCTATTTGAAATGATTTATACAATTTTAGCCTACTATGAGGTTTCCCCACCCCCTCAAGCACAATATGCTCAACCTAATATTGAAGTTTGTGCTTACTATTTATATTATTCTTCCACTAAAGTGTATTGTATATAATTGAGTCTAATACTTGTATTTTTGTTTATTTAACATTTTCAAATATTAAGTTTTCTCCCCATTCATATGTAGTGGAATTAGCAATAAATTTAAATATCAAAACATTACACTTTTTCAATTTTTAAAATTTTAAATTCCTATGGGGATAAATGCACTGTTAATAATTAGTTAAATTTAAATATTGAAATTTTTTTTACTAATTTCCTTTGCCATAATGCTATTTCAAATGCTTTATATAATTTTAGTCTAAAAATATACAATATAGAAAAATCAAATGCAATGGTCTCTAATAAGAAATTTGCCCACCCTCCTCAAGCGCAATATGCTCGACCTAACATTGAAAGTTGTGATTGCTATTTATAATTTTCTTCCACTAAAGTGTAATTTATACAATTGAGTCCAATACTTTTTTTTTGTGTATTTAACATTTTCAAATATTATGTTTTTCTCACCATTCAAATGTAATGAAAGTTTCCCCACTGCTCTCAAGCGCAATATGCTTAACCTAATATTGAAGCTTGGATTGCTATTTATATTATTCTTCCATTAAAGTTTATTGCCTACAATTAAGTCCAATACTTGTATCTTTGTTTATTTAACATTTTCAAATATTATGTTTTCTCACCATACAAATGTAATGACATTAGTAATAAATTTAAAAATCAAAACATCACACTTTTTCAATATTTAGAATTCTAAATTCCTATAGGGATAAATGCACTATTAATAATCAATTCAATTTAAATTTTGAATTTTTTTTAATTATCTCCTTTGCCATAAAGCTATTTGAAATGATTTATATAATTTTAGTCTACAAATATACAACATAAGAAAAAGCGAGTGCACGGGACTCTAATAAGTAGTTTGCCCACCCCCCCTCAAGCGAATATGCTCGACATAACATTGAAACCTGTGAATGCTTTTTATAATTTTGTTCCACTAAAGTGTAATTTATACAATTGAGTTCAATACTTGTATTTTTTGTGTATTTAACATTTTCAAATATTATGTTTTTTCACCATTCAAATGTAATGGCATTAGCAAAAAATTTGAAAATGAAAACATTGCACTTTTTCAATTTTTAGAATTCTAAATTCCTATAAGGATCAATGCAGAGTTAATAATCAGTTAAATTTACATTTTGAAATTTTTTTAATTATCTCCTTTGCCACAATGCTATTTGAAATGATTGATATTGTTTTAGTCTAAAAACATGCAACATAAGAAAAAGGAAATGCAATGTACTCTAATAAGACGTTTTCCCACCCCCCTCAAGCGCAATATGCTCAACCTAATATTGAAGCTTGCGATTGCTATTTATATTATTCTTCCACTAAAGTGTATTGCCTACAATTAAGTCCAATACTTGTATTTTTGTTTATTTATCTTTTTCAAATATTATGTTTTTCTCACCATTCAAATGTAATGGCATTACCAATAATTTTAAAAATCAAAACATTGCTCTTTTTCAATTTTAGAATTCTAAATTCCTATAAGGATAAATGCACTATTAATAATCAGTTAAATTTAAATTCTAAAATTTTTTTAATTATTTCCCTTGCCACAATGTTATTTGAAATGATTTATATAATTTTATTCTAAAAATATACAACAAAGAAAAATCAAATGCAAGGGATTCTAACAAGAAGTTTCCCCAGTCCCCTTAAGCACAATATGCCCAATCTAATATTGAAGCCTGCGATCGCTATTTATATTATTCTTCCACTAATGTCTAGTGCATACAATTGAGTCCAATACATGTTCTTTTGTTTATTTAACATTTTCAAATATTATATTTTCTCACCATTCAGATATAATGGCATTAGCAATAAATTTAAAACCAAAACATTGCACTTTTTCAATTTTTAGAATTCTAAATTCCTATAGGGATAAATGCACAATTAATAATCAGTTGAATTTAAATTTTCAAATTTTTTTTATCTCCTTTGCCTCAATGCTATTTGAAATCATATATATAGTTTTTGTCTAAGAACGTATAACATAAGAAAAGGAAAATGCAATGGACTCTAATAAGAAGTTTCCATACCTGCCTCAAGCACAACATACTCGACCTAACATTGAAACTTGGGATTGCTATTTATAATTTTCTTCCACTAAAGTGTAATTTATACAATTGAGTCCAATACATATATTTTTGTGTATTTAACATTTTTAAATATTATATTTTTTTCACCATTCAAATGTAATTGCATTAGCAAAAAATTTTAAAATGAAAACATTGCACTTTTTCAAATTTTGGAATACTAAATTCCTATAGGGATAAATGCACAATTAATAATTAGTTCAATTTACATTTTGAACATTTTTTAATTATCTCCTTTGCCACAATGCTATTTGAAATGATTGATATAGTTTTAGTCTAAAAACATGCAACATAAGAAAAAGGAAATGCAATGGACTCTAATAAGAAGTTTCTCTACCCCCGTCAGCCGCAGTATGCCCAACCTAATATTGAAGTTTCTAATTGCTATTTATATTATTCTTCCACCAAAAGTGTATTGTATATCATTGAGTCCAATACTTGTATTTTTGTTTATTTAACATTTTTAAATATTATGTTTTCTCATGATTCAGATGTAATGACATTAGCAATAAATTTAAAAATCAAAACATTACACTTTTTCAATTTTTAGAATTCTAAATTCCTATAGGGGTAAATGCACTGTTAATAATCAGTTGAACTTAAATTTTGAAAGTTTTTTAGTTATCTCCTTTGCCTCAAATCTATTTGAAATGATTTATTTAATTTTAGTATAAAACATACAACATAAGAAAAAGGAAATGCAATGAACTCTAATCATAAGTTTCCCCACCCCCCTAAAGCGCATTATGCTCAACCTAATATTGAAATTTGCAATTGCTATTTATATTATTCTTCCACTAAAGTGTATTGTATATAATTGTGTCCAATTTATTTAACATTTTCAAATATTATGTTTTCCCACCATTCAGATGTAATGGCATTAGCAATAAATTTAAAATCAAACATTGCACATTTTCAATTTTTAGGATTCTAAATTCTTATAGGGATAAATGCACTCTTAATAATCAGTTGAATTTAAATTTTGAAAGTCTTTTAGTTATCTCCTTTGCCTAAATGCTATTTGAAATGATTTATATAGTTTTAGTCTAAAAACATACAACATAAGAAAAAGGAAATGCAATGAACTCTAATAAGAAGTTTGCCCACCCTCGTCAAGCGTAGTATGCTCAACCTAATATTGAAGTTTCCGATTACTATTTATATTATTCCTCCACTAAAGTGTATTGAATATAATTGTGTCCAATACATATATTTTGTTTATTTAACATTTTCAAATATTATGTTTTCCCACCATTCAGATGTAATGGCATTAGCAATAAATTTAAAAATCAAACATTGCACATTTTCAATTTTTAGGATTCTAAATTCCTATAGGGATAAATGCACTCTTAATAATCAGTTGAATTTAAATTTTGAAAGTCTTTTAGTTATCTCCTTTGCCTAAATGCTATTTGAAATGATTTATATAGTTTTAGTCTAAAAACATACAACATAAGAAAAAGGAAATGCAATGAACTCTAATAAGAAGTTTGCCCACCCCCGTCAAGCGTAGTATGCTCAACCTAATATTGAAGTTTCCGATTACTATTTCTATTATTCCTCCACTAAAGTGTATTGAATATAATTGTGTCCAATACATATATTTTTGTTTATTTAACATTTTCAAATATTATGTTTTCCCACCATTCAGATGTAATGGCATTAGCAATAAATTTAAAAATCAAAACATTACACTTTTCAATTTTTAAAATTCTAAATTCCTATCGGGACAAATGCACTGTGAATAATTAGTTCAATTTAAATTTTGAAAGTTTTTTAATTATCTCCTCTGCCACAATGCTATTTGAAACGATTTATATAATATTAGTCTAAAAATATACAACATATGAAAAAGCAAATGCAAGGGTCTCTAGTAAGAAGTTTCCCACCCCCCTCAAGCACAATATGCTCGACCTAAGATTGAAACTTGGGATTGCTATTATAATTTTCTTTCACTAAAGTGTAATTTATACAATTGAGTCCAATACTTGTATTTTTGAGTATTTAACATTTTCAAATATTATGTTTTCTCACAATTGAAATGTAATGGCATAAGCAATAAATTGAAGAATCAAAACATTGCACTTTTTCAATTTTTAGAATTCTAAATTCCCATAGGGATAAATGCACTATTAATAATCAGTTTAATTTTAAATTTTGAAATTTTTTTAATTATCTTTGTTGCCACAATGCTATTTGAAATGATTTATATAATTTTAGTCTAAAAATATACAACATAAGAAAAAAGCAAATGCAAGGGTCTCTAATAAGAAGTTTGCCCACCTCCCTAAAGTGCAATATGCTTAACCTAACTTTAAAACTTAGGATTGTTATTTATAATTTTCTTCCAACAAAGTGTAATTTATACAATTGAATCCAATACTTGTATTTTTGTGTATTTAACATTTTCAAATATTATCTTTTCTCACAATTCAAATGCAATGATGTTAGCAAAAAATTTAAAAATCAAAATATTGCACTTTTTCAATTTTAGAATTCTAAATTCCTATTGGGATAAATGCATTGTTAATAATCAGTTGAATTTCAATTTTGAAAATTTTCTAGTTATTTGCTTTGGCACAATGTTATTTGAAATGATTAATATAATTTTAATCTAAAAATATACAACATAAGAAAAAGAGAATGCAAAGGACACTAAGAAAAAGTTTACCCACCACCCTCAAGTGTAGTATGCTCGACCTAACGTTGAAACTTAAGATTGTTATTTATAATTTTCTTCCACTAAAGTGTAATTTATACAATTGAGTCTAATACTTATATTTTTGTTTATTTAACAATTTCAAATGTTATGTTTTCTCACCATTAAGATGTAATGGCATTAGCTATAAATTTAAAAATCAAAACATTACACTTTTTCAATTTTTAGAATTCTGAATTCCTATAGGGATAAATGCACTGTTAATAATCAGTTGAATTTCAATTTTGAAGGTTTTTTAGTTATCTTCTTTGTCACAATGCTATTCGAAATAATTTATAAAATTTTAGTCTAAAAATATACAACATAAGAAAAAACATATGCAAGGGACTCTAACAAGAAGTTTGCCCACCCCCCTCAAGCGCAATATGCTCGACCTAACTTTGAAACTTGGGAATCCTATTTACAATTTTCTTCCACTAAAGTGTAATTTATAATATTGACTCCAATACTTGTTTTTTTGTTTATTTAACAGTTTCAAATATTATATTTTCTCACAATTGAAATGTAATGGCATAAGCAATAAATTGAAAAATCAAAACATTGCACTTTTTCAATTTTTAGAATTCTAGATTCCTATAGGGATAAATGCACTATTAATAATCAGTTTAATTTTAAATTTTGAAATTTTTTTAATGATCTCCGTTGCCACAATGCTATTTGAAATGATTTATATAATTTTAGTCTGAAAATATACAACATAACAAAAAGCAAATGCAAGGGTCTCTAATAAGAAGTTTGCCCACCTCCCTAAAGCGCAGTATGCTTAACCTAACTTTGAAACTTGGGATTGTTATTTATAATTTTCTTCCCTCAAAGTATAATTTATACAATTGAATCCAATACTTGTATTTTTGTGTATTTAACATTTTCAAATATTATCTTTTCTCACAATTCAAATGCAATGACGTTAGTAAAAAATTTAAAAATCAAAATATTGCACTTTTTCAATTTTAGAATTCTAAATTCCTATCGGGATAAATGCATTGTTAATAATCAGTTGAATTTCAATTTTGAAATTTTTCTAGTTATTTGCTTTGGCACAATGTTATTTGAAATGATTAATATAAATTTAATCTAAAAATATACCACATAAGAAAAAGCAAATGTAAGGGACTCTAAGAAAAAGTTTACCCACCCCCCTCAAGCGCAGTATGCTCGACCTAATGTTGAAACTTGAGATTGTTGTTTATAATTTTCTTCCATTAAAGTGTAATTTATACAATTGAGTCTAATACTTATATTTTTGTTTATTTAACAATTTCAAATATTATGTTTTCTTACCATTAAGATGTAATGGCATTAGCTATAAATTTAAAAATCAAAACATTGCACTTTTTCAATTTTTAGAATTCTAAATTCCTATAAGGATAAATGCACTATTAATAATCAGTTGAATTTCAATTTTGAAGGTTTTTTAATTATCTCTTTTGCTACAATGCTATTCGAAATGATTTATAAAATTTTAGTCTAAAAATATACAACATAAGAAAAATGTATGCAAAGAACTCTAACAAGAAGTTTGCCCACCCCCCTCAAGCGCAATATGCTCGACCTAACATTGAAACTTGGGAATCCTATTTACAATTTTCTTCCACTAAAATATAATTTATAATATTGAGTCCAATACTTGTATTTTTGTTTATTTAACATTTTCAAATATTATGTTTTCTTACAATTCAAATGTAATGGCATTAGCAATAAATTTAAAAATCAAAACATTGCACTTTTTCAATTTTAGAGTTTTAAATTTCTATAGGGATAAATGCACTATTAATGATCAGTTCAATTTAAATTTAAATTTTTTTTAAATTATCTCCTTGCAACAATGCTATTTGAAATGATTTAGATAATTTAGTCTACAAATATACAACATAAGAAAAGCAAATGCAAGGGACTTTAATCAGAAGTTTGCCCACCCCCCTCAACCACAATACGCTCAACCTAACATTGGAACTTGAGATTGCTTTTTATAATTTTTTTTCCACTAAAATGTAATTTATACAATTGAGTCCAATACTTGTATATTTATATGTCTAACATTTTCAAATATTATGTTTTTCTCACAATTCAAATGTAGTGGCATTAGCAATAAATTTAAAAATCAAAACATTGCACTTTTTCAATTTTAGAATTCTAAATTCCTATCAGAATAATAGCGCTATTAATAATCAATTGAATTTAAATTTTGAAATTTTTTCATTATCACTTTTGCCACAATGCAATTTGAAATGATTTATATAATTTTAGTCTAAAAATATACAACATAAGAAAAAGCAAATGCAAGGGACTCTAATAAGAAGTTTGCCCATCCCCTTCAAGCACAATATTCTCAACCTAACTTTGAAATGTGGCATTACGATTTATAATTGTCTTCCGCTAAAGTGTAATTTATACAATTAAGTCCTATACTTGTTGTTTTTGTGTATTTAACATTTTCAAATATTATGTTTTTTCTCACCATTCAAATGTAATGGCATTAGCAATAAATTTAAAAATAAAAACATTACACATTTTCAATTTTTAAAATTCTAAATTCCTATAAGGATAATTGCACTATTAACAATCAGTTGAATTTAAATTTTGAAATTTTTTTAATTATCTCCTTTGCCACAATGCTATTTGAAATGATTTATATAATTTTAGTCTAAAAATATACAACATAAGAAAAAGCAAATGCAAGGGACTCTAATAAGAAGTTTGCCCACCCCCCTCAAGCGCAATATGCTCGACCTAACATTGAAACTTGGGATTGCTATTTATAATTTTCTTCCACTAAAGTGTAATTTATACAATTGAGTCCAATACTTGTATTTTTGTGTATTTAACATTTTCAAATATTATGTTTTTCTCACCATTCAAATGTAATGGCATTAGCAATAAATTTAAAAATCAAAACATTGCACTTTTTCAATTTTTAGAATTCTAAATTCCTATAGGGATAAATGCACTGTTAATAATCAGTTGAATTTAAATTTTGAAATTTTTTTAATTATCTCCTTTGCCACAATGCTATTTGAAATGATTTATATAATTTTAGTCTAAAAATATACAACATAAGAAAAAGCAAATGCAAGGGACTCTAATAAGAAGTTTGCCCACCCCCCTCAAGCGCAATATGCTCGACCTAACATTGAAACTTGGGATTGCTATTTATAATTTTCTTCCACTAAAGTGTAATTTATACAATTGAGTCCAATACTTGTATTTTTGTGTATTTAACATTTTCAAATATTATGTTTTTCTCACCATTCAAATGTAATGGCATTAGCAATAAATTTAAAAATCAAAACATTGCACTTTTTCAATTTTTAGAATTCTAAATTCCTATAGGGATAAATGCACTGTTAATAATCAGTTGAATTTAAATTTTGAAATTTTTTTAATTATCTCCTTTGCCACAATGCTATTTGAAATGATTTATATAATTTTAGTCTAAAAATATACAACATAAGAAAAAGCAAATGCAAGGGACTCTAATAAGAAGTTTGCCCACCCCCCTCAAGCGCAATATGCTCGACCTAACATTGAAACTTGGGATTGCTATTTATAATTTTCTTCCACTAAAGTGTAATTTATACAATTGAGTCCAATACTTGTATTTTTGTGTATTTAACATTTTCAAATATTATGTTTTTCTCACCATTCAAATGTAATGACATTTAGCAATAAATTTTAAAATAAAAAACATTGCACTTCTTCAATTTTCAGAATTTCTAAATTCCTATTGGGATAAATGCACTATTAATAATCAGCTGAATTTAAATTTTGAAATTTTTTTAATTATCTCCTTTGCCATAATGCTATTTGAAATGATTCATATAAATTTTAAGTCTAAAAATATACTACATTAAAAAAAAGCAAATGCAATGGACTCTAATAAGAAAGTTTCCTCAAGCCCCTCAAGGCGCAATATGCTCAACCTAATATTGAAGTTTGCGATTGCTATTTATATTTTTCTACCACAAAAGTGTATTGTATATAGTTGAGTCCAATACTTGTATTTTTGTTTATTTAACATTTCCAAATATTATGTTTTCTCACCATTCAAATGTAATGGTATTAGCAATAAATTTAAAAATCAAAACATTGCACTTTTTCAATTTTTAGAAATCTAAATTCCTATTGGGATAAATGCATTATTAATAATCATCTGAATTTAAATTTTGAATTTTTTTTAATTATCTCCTTTGCCACAATGCTATTTGAAATTATTTATATAATTTTAGTCAAAATATATACAACATAAGAAAAAGCAAATGCAAGGGACTCTAATAAGAAGTTTGCCCACCCCTCTCAAGCACAATATGCTCGACCTAACTTTGAAATTTGGGATTGCTATTTATAATTTTCTTCCACTAAAGTGTAATTTATACTATTGAGTCCAATTCTTGTATTTTTGCATATTTAACATTTTCAAATATTATATTTTTCTCACCATTATAATGTAATGACATTAGCAATAAATTAAAAAATCAAAACATCGCACTTTTTCAATTTTTAGAGTTCTAAATTCCTATAGATATAAATGCACTGTTAATAATCAGTTGAATTGAAATTTTGAAAATTTTTTTCATTATCTCCTTTGCCACAATGTTTATGAAATGATTTATATAATTTTAGTCTAAAAATATACAACATAAGAAAAAGCAAATGCAGTGGACTCTAATAAAAAGTTTCCCTACCCCCCTCAAGCGCAATATGCTCAACTTAATATTGAAGTTTGCGATTGCTATTTATATTATTCTACGACAAAAGTGTACTGTATATAATTTAGTCCAATACTTGTATTTTTGTTTATTTAACATTTCCAAATATTATGTTTTCTCACCGTTCAAATGTAATGACATTAGTAATAAATTTAAAAATCAAAACATTGCACTTTTTCAATTTTTAGAATTCTAAATTCCTATAGGGATAAATGCACTATTAATAATCAGTTGAATTTAAATTTTGAAATTTTTTTAATTATCTCCTTTGCCACAATGCTATTTGAAATGATTTATATAATTTTAGTCAAAAAATATACAACATTAGAAAAAGAAAATGCTAGGGTCTGTAATAAGAAGTTTGCCCACCCCCTTCAAGTGCAATATGCTCGACCTAACATTGAAACTTAGGATTGCTATTTATAATTTTCATCCACTAAAGTGTCTTTTATACAATTAAGTCCAATACTTGTATTTTTGTTTATTTAGCATTTTCAAATATTATGTTTTTCTCACCATTCAAATGTAATGACATTAGCAATAAATTTAAAAATCAAAACTTTGCACTTTTTCAATTTTTAGAATTCTAAATTCCTATAGGGATAAATGCATTGTTAATAATCAATTGAATTTAAAATTTGAAATTGTTTTAGTAATCTCCCTTGCCTCAATGCTATTTGAAATTATTTATATTGTTTTAGTCTAAGAACATTCAACAATAAGAAAAAGGAATGCAGTGGACTCTAATAAGAAGTTTGCCCACCCCCCTCAAGCGCAATATGCTCGACCTAACATTCAAACATGAGATTGCTATTTATAATATTCTTCCACTAAGGTGTATTTTATCCAATTGAGTCCAATACTTGTATTTTTGTGTATTTATCCTTTTCAATATTATGTTTTCTCACAATTCAAATGTAATGGCATTACCAATAAATTTAAAAATCAAAACATTGCACTTTTTCAATTTTAGAATTCTAAATTCCTATAAGGATAAATGCATTGTTAATAATCTATTGAATTTAAATTTTGAAATTTTTTTAATTATCTCCTTTGCCACAATGTTATTTGAAATGATTTATATAATTTTAGTCTAAAAATATACTACATAAGAAAAAGCAAATGCAAGGACTCTAACAAAAAATTTGCCCACTCCCCTCAAGTGCAATATGCTCGACTTAACATTGAAACTTGGGATTGGTATTTATAATATTCTTCCACTAAAGTGTACTTTATACAATTGAGTCCAATACTTGTGAAGTTTCCAACTTCACCCTAGGATCTACTAGTCTGTGATACTAAGGGAGGTTGAATTAGTATCACCCTCTTGAAAAACTCTAATAATTTAAGCCAAGGTACTCTACTTCTTTAATACTTTAGCTCTTGTCAATATGCGGGTGGGTGAACAACTTCAAACTCTTCTCAGAAATGAATGCTTTCTCAGATTCAACTAAGGTAGATTTATTGTTATCTATTAATCATAATAGTCCCCAAAGTTACCTTTTAGACACCTTACCTATTAAACGGATTGGTTGTTCTTGATTAGGTCTTCTTTTAGGTTATGAGTTTGATGATTCTTTAGCTTTGTTCACAACTCAATTCAAAACACAGAATATAAATTCAAAACAAGGACACAAGAGATTTATATGGTTCGGCCAATATGACCTACTCCACGGTGGTAGGGATTCTTCCTTTACCGAGACAATCCACAATACTTAAGAATACCAGTGTGGTATCCGCTATGATTACAATGTAGTTACAATGGATGTCTTAATCTTTTACTCCTTTCACTATTACAAATACAAAGCAATCACAATACAAAGAGTGTCACCTGCTGTGCCTACCCTTCTTCTAACTTGTCTTGCCTCTGCTTTATTTGAATAGGCTGCTTCACTGCTGCTTGGAAGATCACCAAAACAATCTCTAACCTCTTTTGAAGAAATCTAGAAATTCGATGAGTTCTCTCTAAGCTTCACAGAATGTCTTCACTAGGTTGTCTTACACACACACACACCTCCACACACAAGAGATAAGTCTTGGTTTATATACTGCCCTCTATGGAAACCCTAGTAGGGTTTACTGTAGCTGTGGCAGACTTCCTTTCTTGCTATTTTCTTTCTGCTGAAATCTCATCCTTTGAATGGTTGAATGAACGGCCAGGATTGTCCATGAATAGTTAAAAATGTACAGAAAAAACTGCCCCTGTAACTGCCTATCTTTTAGAAATGCTAAGTTAAAATTCTGTAACCTTCCCTTCTTCCGGACTCCTTGTCTATCCGTAACCCCGGAATTATTCTGCTCCTCAGGAATCACTCCGTAACCACGGAATTACTCCGTAACTACGGAATTGCTCTATAACCCTAGAATTGCTCTGTAACCTCGAACTTCACTGTTCATCCACATCCGGAATTGCTCCGCTCCTACAAAATTACTCTGTACTTCCAGAATTTACTCCGTAACTCCAAAATCCACTGTTCATCTTGTGGAGTGGTCTTCTTATGGACCAATATTATGGAATCTTCCTCCAGACTTGTCCTTCAGACGGTCTTATGGAATCTTCTTATGGAATCATCTTGTGGACCATCTTATGGACTCATCTTTCAGACTTCTCCTGCGGACCACCTTATGGAATCTTCTTATGGATTCCTCTTGAGGACCATCTTACGGACACTTCCTCTGAACTTTTGCTCCTGGACTTAGTCTCAGGACAGGTTTAGGGACTTGCAGATTTAACTTCTTATGAACTTATTATCCGTATACAACCCTGTCACACTGTCACACTAAGACTTAAGCAATGCTAAACTCCCTCTACAAGTAGATCACTTTACAAGGTTATTTGACATGCTAGTCTTATCCTGTAATTCTTGAGATATGAGCCACTTTTGTTTGTAGACTTAAATCTGGTTGACAACAATTACAACCCATACAAGGTTATGGGAACAACAATCTCCCCCTTTGTAATTGTTGGCAACACTCACAACAAAAGCCATTATGTAGCAGTCCTTCATAATCTTCTTAGAGTAATAATCCAGAAGCAAATGGATTACAACTCCCCCTAAATATGCATTCCCCCTTCCTTAACAGCTCCCCCTACACTGTTGCTTCTCTCTCCCTTTGCCAACCAATTACAAATTTGAAAAACCCGCAAAGTAAAGATGGAGGATTCACCTAAACTTCAGGCTTGAGGAGGCATTTGCACAGACAGACTCATTTTGTGCTTCTCAAATAGCTCTGTGGACAAAGGTTTAGTTAGAATATCTGATATTTGATCTTTAGTGCCAACATACTCCAACTGAATTGTGCCCTCTTCCACTTGATCCTTGATAAAGTGATACCGGATGTCAATATGCGTGCTCCTTGAATGTTGAACTGGATTCTTGCTGAGATCAATTGCACTTTGATTATCACAAAGTACACTTACTGGTAATTTCACTTCAACACCTAAATTTGCCAATTGTCTTTGCATCCATATCACTTAAGTACATGCTGCACAAGCAGCCATATACTCAGCCTCAGCTATGCTCAAAGCAACACTGTTTTGCTTTCTACTTAACCATGCAACACACTTTGAACCCAAGTAGAAGTTGCAGCCGCTGGTTGATTTTCTGTCATCTGTACTTCCTGCCCAGTCTGCATCAGTGCATGCTTGTAGTTTTATAGAATTCATGGAAGGATACCACAAACCCATTTCCAATGTCCCTTTGAGGTATCTTAGGATTCTTTTCACTGCCAACACATAAGATTCCTTAGGATCAGCTTGGAATCTGCTAGCAATGCACACAGCTTGCATGAGATCAGGCCTTGATGCTGTAAGGTATAGAAGGCTCCTTATCATCTTCCTATATTCTGTAGGGCTTGTACTCCTTCCTTCCTGATCTTTTGTTAACTTGCAGCCCACTGTCATAGGGGTACTGACAGGTGTGCTATCCTTCATGCCAAACTTTTTCAGCATCTCTTTGGCATATTTTGTATGAGAAATAAAAATACCTTCTTCACACTGTTTTATCTGTAATCTAAGAAAGTAAGTCATTTCTCCAATCAATGATATCTTATATATTTAACATTTTCAAATATTATGGTCTCTCACAATTCAAATTTAATGACATTAGCAATAAATTTAAAAATGAAAACATTGCATTTTTCAATTTTTAGAATTCTAAATTCCTATAAGGAATAAATGCACTGTTAATAAATAGTTGAATTTAAATTTGAAATTTTTTTAGTTATCTCCTTTGCCTCAATGCTATTTGAAATGATAAATATAGTTTTAGTCTAAAAACATACAACATAAGAAAAAAGAAATGCAATGGACTCCAATAAGAAGTTTCCCCACCCCCTTAAGTGCAATATGCTCAACCTAATATTTAAGTTTGCGATTGTTATTTATATTATTTTTCCATTAAAGTGTATTGTATATAATTAAGTCCAATACTTCAATTTTTGTTTATTTAACATTTTCAAATATTATGTTTTCTCACCATTCAGATGTAATGGCATTAGTAATAAATTTAAAAATCAAAACATTCACTTTTTCAATTTTTAGAATTCTAAATTCCTATAAAGATAAATGCACTACTAATAATCAGTTGAATTTAAATTTTGAAATTTTTTCATTATCTCCTTTGCCACAATGTTATTTGAAATGATTTATATAATTTTAGTCTACAAATATAGAACATAAGAAAAAGCAAATGTAAGGGACTCTAATAAGAAGTTTGCCCAGCCCCCTCAAGCGCAATATGCTCGACCTAACATTGAAACTTGCGATTGCTATTTATAATTTTCTTCCACTAAAGTGTAATATATACAATTGAGTCCAATACTTGTATTTTTGTTTATTTAACATTTTCAAATATTATGTTTTCTCACCATTCAAATGTAATGACATTAGCAATAAATTTAAAAATCAAAACATTGCAATTTTTCAATTTCTAGAATTCTAAATTCCTATAGGGATAAATGCACTCTTAATAATCAATTGAATTTAAATTTTGAAATTTTTTTAATTCTCTCCTTTGCCACAATGTTATTTGAAATGATTTATACAATTTTAGTCTACAAATATACAACATAAGAAAAAGCAAATGCAAGGGACTCTAATAAGAAGTTTGCCCACCCCCCTCAAGCGCAATATGCTCGACTTAACATTTAAACTTCGAATTGCTATTTATAATATTCTTCCACTAAAGTGTATTTTATCCAATTGAGTCAAATACTTGTATTTTTGTGTATTTAAGCTTTTCAAATATTATGTTTTCTTACAACTCAAAGGTAATGGCATTAGTAATAAATTTAAAAATCAAAACATTGCACTTTTTCAATTTTAGAATTCTAAAATCCTATAAGGATAAATGCACTATTAATAATCAATTGAATTTAAATTTTGAAATTTTTTTAATTCTCAATTGCTACAATGCTATTTGAAATGATTTATATAATTTTAGTCTAAAAATAAACAACATAAGAAAAAGCAAATGCCAAGGTCTCTAATAAGAATTTTGCCCACCCCCCCTCAAGTGCAATATGCTCGACCTAACTTTGAAACTTGAGATTGCTATTTATAATTTTCTTCCACTAAAGTGTAATTTATATAATTGAGTCCAATATTTGTATTTTTGTGTATTTAACATTTTCAAATATTATGTTTTACTCACCATTCAAATGTAATGGCATTAGCAATAAATTTAAAAATCCAAACATTGCACTTTTTCAATTTTTAGAATTCTAAATTCCTATAGGGATAAATGCACTGTTAATAATCAGTTGAATTTAAATTTTGAAAATTTTTTAGTAATCTCCATTACCTCAATGCTATTTGAAATGATTTATATAGTTTTAGTCTAAGAATATACAACATAAGAAAAAGGAAATGCAATGGATTCTAATAAGAAATTTCCCCACCCCCCTCAGGCGCAATATGCTCAACCTAATATTGAAGTTTGCGATTTCAGTTTATATTATTCTTTCACTAAAGTGTATTGTATATAATTCAGTCAAATACTTGTCTTTTTGTTTATTTAATATTTTCAAATATTATGTTTTCTCACCAATCAGATGTAATGACATTAGCAATAAATTTAAAAATCAAAACATTGCACGTTTTCAATTTTTAGAATTCTAAATTGCTATAAGGATAAATGCACTCTTAATAATCAATTGAATTTAAATTTTGAAATTTTTTTAATTATGTCCTTTGCCACAATGTTATTTGAAATGATTTACATAATTTTAGTCTACAAATATACAACATAAGAAAAAGCAAATGCAAAGGACTCTAAGAAGAAGTTTGCCAAGTCCCCTCAAGCGCAATATGCTCGACATGACATTCAAACCTGGGATTGCTACTTATAGTACTCTTCCACTAAAGTGTGTTTTATCCAATTGAGTCCAACACTTGTATTTTTGTGTATTTAACATTTTCAAATATTATGTTTTCTCACAATTCAAATGTAATGGCATTAGCAATAAATTTAAAAATCAAAACATTGCACTTTTTCAATTTTAGAATTCTAAATTCCTATAGGGATAAATGCACTGTTAATAATCAGTTAAATTTAAATTTTAAAATTTTTTAAATTATCTCCTTTGCCACAATGTTATTTAACATGATTTATATAATTTTAGTCTAAAAATATACAACATAAGAAAAAGCAAATGCAAGGGACTCTAAAAAGAAGTTTGCCCACCCCCTCAAGCGCAATATGCTCGACCTAACATTGAAACTTGCGATTGCTATTTATAATTTTCTTCCACTAAAGTGTAATTTATACAATTGAGTCCAATACTTGTATTTTTGTTTATTTAACATTTTCAATTATTATGTTTTCTCATCATTCAAATGTAATGGCATTAGCAATAAATTTAAAAATCAACACATTGCACTTTTTCAATTTTTAGAATTCTAAATTCCTATAGGGATAAATGAACTGTTAAAAATAAGTTGATTTTAAATTTTGAAATTCTTTTAATTATCTCCCTTGCCACAATGCTCTTTGAAATGATTTATATAATTTTAGTCTACAAATATACAACATAAGAAAAAGCAAATGCAATGGACTCTAATAAGAAGTTTATCCACACCCCTCAAGCGCAATATGCTCGACTTAATATTGAAACTTGTGATTGCTATTTATAATTTTTTCCACTAAAGTGTAATTTATAGAATTGAGTCCAATACTTGTATTTTTGCCTATTTAACATTTTCAAATATTAAGTTTTCTGCACCATTCAAATGTAATGGCATTAGGAATAAATTTTAAAATCAAAACATTGCACTTTTTCAATTTTTAGAATTCTGAATTGCTATAGGGATAAATGCACTATTAATAATCAGTTGAATTTAAATTTTGAAATTTTTTTAGTAATCTCTATTGCCTCAATGGTTTTTTAAGTGATTTATGTAGTTTTAGTCTAAGAACATACAACATAAGAAAAAGGAAATGCAGTGGACTCTAATAAGAAGCTTCCCACCCCCCTCAAGCGCAATATGCTCAACCCAATATTGAAGTTTGCGATTGCTATTTATATCATTCTTCCACTAAAGTTTATTGTATATAATTGAGTCCAATACTTGTATTTTTGTTTATTTAACATTTTCAAATATTATGTTTTCTCACCATTAAGATGTAATCGCATTAGCAATAAATTTGAAAATCAAAACATTGCACTTTTTCAATTTTTAGAATTCTAAATTCCTATAAGGATAAATGCATTGTTAATAATCAGTTGAATTTAAATTTTGAATTTGTTTTAATCATCTGCTTTGTCACAATGTTATTAGAAATGATTTATATAATTTTAGCCTAAAAATATACAACATAAGAAAAAGCAAACGCAAGGAACTCTAATAAGAAGTTTGCCTACCCCCCTCAAGCGCAATATGCTTAACCTAACATTGAAACTTGGGATTGCTATTTATAATTTTCTTCCTCTAAAGTGTAATATATACAATGAGTCCACTACTTGTATTTTGTGTATTTACCATTTTCAAATATTATGTTTTGTCACCATTAAAATGTAATGACTTTAGCAATAAATTTAAAAATCAAAAATATTGCACTTTTACAATTTTAGAATTCTAAATTCCTATAAGGATAAATTCATTATTAATAATCAGTTGAATTTAAAATTTTGAAAATTTTTTAGTAATCTCCATTGCCTCATGCTATTTCAAGTGATTTATATGGTTTTAGCCTAAGAACATACAACATAAGAAAAAGGAAATGCAATGGGCTCTAATAAGAAGCTTCCCCACCCCCCTCAAGGTAATATGCTCAAGCCAATATTGACGTTTGCGATGCTATTTATACTATTCTTCCACTAAAGTGTATTGTATATAATTGAGTCCAATACTTGCTTTTTTGTTCATTTAAGATTTTCAAATATTATGTTTTCTCACCATTAAATGTAAATGGCTTTAGCAATAAAATTAAAATGAAAACATTGCACTTTTTCAATTTTTAGAATTCTAAATTCTTATAGGGATAATGCACTGTTAATAATCTGTTGAATTTAAATTCTGATAGTTTTTAGTAATCTCCATTGCCTAATGCTCTTTTGAAATGATTTGTATAGTTTTAGTCGAAGATCATTCAATGTAAGAAAAAGGAAATGCAATGGAGTCTAATAAGAAATTTTCCCCACCCCCCTCAAGCGCAATATGCTATGTATTGTATATAATTGAGTACAATACTTGTATTTTGTTTATTTAACATATTCAAATATTATGTTTTCTCACCATTAAAATGTAATGGCATTAATAATAATTTAAAAATAAAAACATTGCACTTTTTCAATTCTTAGAATTCTAAATTCCTATAGGAATAAATGCACTTTAATAATCAGTTGAACTTAAATTTTGAAATTTTTTTAGTAATCCCATTGCCTCAATGCTATTTGAAATGATTTTTATAATTTTAGTCTAAGAACATACAACATAAGAAAAAAGAAATGCAATGGACTCTAATAAGAAGCTTCCCACCCCCCTCAAGCGCAATATGCCTCAACTTAATATTGAAATTTAGGATTGCTATTTATACTATTCTTCCAATAAAGTGTATTGTATATAATTGAGTCCAATACTTGCATTTTTGTTCATTTAAGATTTTCAACTATTATGCTTTTCTCACTATTCAAATGTAATGGCATTAGCAAAAAATTTTAAAATCAAAACATTGCACTTATTCAATTTTTAGAATTCTAAATTCCTATGAGGATAATGCACTACTAATAATTAGGTTGAATTAAATTTTTAAAATTTTTTTAATTATCTATATTTACCATATATTGCTATCTGTAAATGATTTATATTAGTTTTAGCTCTAACAACATACAACAAAGAAAAGGAAATGCAATGGATTTCGTAAGAAGAAGTTTCCCTACCCCCCTTAAGCACAATATGCTCAACCTAATATTGAAACTTGTGATTGCTATTTATATTATTCTTCCACTAAAGTGTATTGCATATAATTGAATCCAATACATGTATTTTGTGTATTTAACATTTTCAAATATTATTTTTTCTCACCATTCAAATGTAATGACATTAACAATAAATTTTTAAATCAAAACATTGCACTTTTTCAATTTTTAGAATTCTAAATTCCTATAGGGATAAATGCACTGTTAATAATCAGTTGAATTTTAATTTTGAAATTTTTTTAGTTAACCCCTTTGCCTCAATGCTATTTGAAATGATTTATATTGTTTTAGTGTAAAACATTCAACATATGAAAAGAAATGCAATGGATTCTAATATGAAGTTCCCCACCCCCATCAAGCACAATATGCTCAACCTAATACTAAAAGTTGCGATTGCTATTTATATTATTCTTCCGCTAAAGTGTATTGTATACAATTGAATCCAATACATGTATTTTTGCTTATTTAATATTTTCAAATCTTATGTTTTTCACACCTATAAAATGTAATGACATTAGCAGTAAATTTTAAAATCTAAACATTACACTTTTTCAATTTTAGAATTCTAAATTCCTATAGGGATAAATGCACTGTTAATAATCAGTTGAATTTAAATTTTGAAATTTTTTTAATTATCTCCTTTGCCACAATGCTATTTGAAATGATTTATATAATTTTAGTCTAAAAATATGCAACATAAGAAAAAGCAAATGCAAGGGACTCTAATAAGAAGTTTGCCCACCCCCCTAACACGGAATATGCTTGACCTAATATTGAAATTTGCAATTGCTATTTATATTATTCTTCCACTAAATTGTATTGCATGCAATTGAGTCCAATACATGTATTTTTGTGTATTTAACATTTTCAAATATTATATTTTCTCACCATTCAAATATAATGGCATCAGGAATAAATTTTAAATTCAAAACATTTCACTTTTTCAATTTTTAGAATTCTAAATTTCTATAGCAATAAATGCAATCTTAATAATGAGTTGAATTTAAATTTTGAAATTTTTTACTAATCTCCTTTGCCTCAATACTATTTGAAATGATTTATATAGATTTAGTCTAAGAAATTACAACATAAGAAAAAGGAAATGCAGTGGACTCTAAAAAGAAGTTTGCCCACCCTCCTCAAGCGCAATATTGTCGACCGAACATTGGAACTTGGGATTGCTATTTATAATATTCTTCCACTAAAGTGTAATTTATACAATTAAGTCCAATACTTGTATTTTTATGTATTTAACATTTTCAAATATTATGTTTTTCTCACCATTCACATGCAATGGCTTTAGCAATAAATTTTAAAATTTAAACATTGCACTTTTTCAATTTTTAGAATTCTAAATTCTTAAAGGGATAAATGTACTATTAAGAATCATTTGAATTTAAATTTTAAAATTTATTTAGTTCTCTCTTTTGCCTCATTGCTATTTGAAATGATTTTTATAATTTTAGTCTAAAAATACACAATATAAGAGAAAGCAAATGCAAGGGACTCTAATAAGAAGTTTGCCCACCCTCCTCAAGCGCAATATGCTCGACCGAACATTGAAACTTGGGATTGCAATTTACAATCTTCTTCCACTAAAGTGTAATTTATACAATTAAGTCCAATACTTGTATTTTTGTGTATTTAACATTTTCAAATATTATGTTTTTTTCACCATTCAAATGCAATGGCTTTAGCAATAAATTTTAAAATCTAAACATTGCATTTTTTCAATTTTTAGAATTCTAAATTCCTATAGGGATTAATGCACTATTAATAATCAGTTGAATTTAAATTTTGAAATTTTTTTAATTATCTCCATTGCCACAATGCTATTTGAAATGATTTATATAATTTTAGTCTAAAAATATACAATATAAGAAAAAGCAAATGCAAGGGACTCTAATAAGAAGTTTGCCCACCCTTCTCAAGCGCAATATGCTCGACTAAACATTGAAACTTAGGATTGCTATTTATAATATTCTTCCACTAAAGTGTAATTTATACAATTAAGTCCAATACTTGTATTTTTTAGTATTTAACATTTTCAAATATTATGTTTTTCTCACCATTCAAATGCAATGGCTTTGGCAATAAATTTTAAAATCAAAACATTGCACTTTTTCAACTTTTAGAATTCTAAATTCCTATAGGGATAAATGCAATGTTAATAATGAGTTGAATTGAAATTTTGCAATTTTTTTAATTATCTCCTTTGCCACAATGCTTTTTGAAATGATTTATATAATTGCAGTCTAAAAATATACAACATAAGAAAAAGCAAATGCAAGGGACTCTAATACGAAGTTTGCCCACCCCCCTCAAGCACAATATGCTCGACCGAAAATTGAAATTTGGGATTGCTATTTGTAACATTCTTCCACTAAAGTGTAATTTATACAATTAAGTCTCATACTTGTATTTTTGTGTATTTAACATTTTCAAATATTATATTTTTCCCACCATTCAAATGCAATGGCATTAGCAAAAAATTTTAAAATCTGAACATTGCACTTTTTCAATTTTTAGAATTCTAAATTTCCATTGGAATAAATGCACTGTTAATAATAAGTTGAATTGAAAATTTGAAATTTTTTTAATTATCTCCTTTGCCACAATGCTATTTGAAAAGATTTATATAATTTTAGTCTAAAAATATACAACATAAGAAAAAGCAAATGCATGGGACTCTAATAAGAAGTTTGCCCACCCTCCTCAAGCACAATATGCTCGACCGAATATTGAAACTTGGGATTGCAATTTATAATATTCTTCCACTAAAGTGTAATTTATACAATTAAATCCAATACTTGTATTTTTGGGTATTTAACATTTTCAAATATTATATTTTTTTCACCATTCAAATGCAATGACTTTAGCAATAAATTTTAAAATCTAAAAGTTGCACTTTTTCAATTTTTAGAATTCTAAATTCTCATTGGAATAAATGCACTGTTAACAATGAGTTGAATTGAAAATTTGAAATTTTTTAACTATCTCCTTTGCCACAGTGCTATTTGAAAAGATTTATATAATTTTAGTCTAAAAATATACAACATAAGAAAAAGCAAATGCAAAGGACTCTAATAAGAAGTTTGCCCACCCTCCTCAAGCGCAATATTGTCGACCGAACATTGAAACTTGGGATTGCTATTTATAATATTCTTCCACTAAAGTGTAATTTATACAATTAAGTCCAATACTTGTGTTTTTGTCTATTTAACATTTTCAAATATTATGTTTTTCTCACCATTAAAATGCAATGATATTAGCAATAAATTTTAAAATCTAAACATTGCAATTTTTCAACTTTTAGAATTCTAAATTCCTATAGGGATAAAAGCACTATTAAAAAAGAGTTGGATTGAATTGAAAATTTGAAATTTTTTTAATTATCTCCTTTGCCACAAAGCTATTTGAAATGATTTATATGCTTTTTGTCTAAAAATATACAACATAAGAAAAAGCAAATCAAGGGACTCTAATAAGAAGTTTGCCCACCACCCTTAAGCAAAATATGCTCAACCTAATATTGAAGCTTGCGATTGCTATTTATCTTATTCTTCCGTTAAATTGTATTTCATGCAATTGAGTCCAATACATGTATTTTTGTCTATTTAACATTTTCAAATATTATGTTTTTCTCACCATTCAATTGTAATGGCATTAGCAATAAATTTTAAATTCTAAACATTGCTTTTTTTCAATTTTTAGAATTCTAAATTCTTATAGCGATAAATGCACAGTTAATAATGAGTTGAATTTAAATTTTGAAATTTTTTAGTAATTTCCATTGCGTCAATGCTATTTGAAATGATTTATATAGATTTAGTCTAAGAAATTACAACATAAGAAAAAAGAAATGCAATGGACTCTAATAAGAAGTTTGCCCACCCCGATTAAGTGCAATATGCTCGACCTAATGTTGAAGCTTGCGATTCCTATTTATATTATTCTTCCACTAAATTGTATTGCATGCAATTGAGTCCAATACATGTATTTTTGTCTATTTAACATTTTTCAAATATTATGTTTCTCTGACCATTCAAATGTAATGGCATTAGCAATAAATTTTAAATTCAAAACATTGCACTTTTTCAATTTTTAGAATTCTAAATTCTTATAGTGATAAATGCACAGTTAATAATGAGTTGAATTTAAATTTTGAAATTTTTTAGTAATCTCCACAGTCTCAATGCTATTTGAAATGATTTATATAGATTTAGTCTAAGAAATTACAACATAAGAAAAAAGAAATGCAATGGACTCTAATAAGAAGTTTGCCCACCCCCCTCAAGCGCAATATGCTCGACCTAGTATTGAAGCTTGCGATTGCTATTTATATTTTTCCTCCACTAAATTGTATTGCATACAATTGAGTCCAATACATATGTTTTTGTTTATTTAACATTTTCAAACATTATGTTTTTCTCACCATTCAAATGTAGTGGCATTAGCAATAAATTTAAAAATCAAAACATTGCACTTTTTCAATTTTTAGAATTCTAAATTCCTAGAGGGATAAATGCATTGTTAAGAATCAGTTGAATTTAAATCTGTAAAATTTTTTTAGTTATCTCTTTTGCCTTAATGTTATTTGAAATGATTTTTATAGTTTTAGTCTAAAAACATACAACATAAAATAAAGGAAATGCAATGGACTCTAATAAGAAGTTTCCCCACGCCCTCAAGCGCAATATGCTCGACCTAATATTGAAGCTTGCAATTTCTATTTATATTATTCTTCCACTAAATTGTATTACATACAATTGAGTCCACTACATGTATTTTTGTGTATTTAACATTTTCAAATATTGTATTTTCCTCACCATTCAAATATAATGGCCTTAGCAATAAATTTTAAATTCAAAACATTGCACTTTTTCAAGTTTTAGAATTCTAAATTCCTATAGGGATAAATTCATTATTAATATTCAGTTGAATTAAAATTATGAAATTTTTTTAGTAATCTTCATTGCCTTAATGTTATTTGAAATGATTTATATAGCTTTAGTCTAAGAACATAGAACATAAGAAAAAGGAAATGCAATGGACTCCAATAAGAAATTTGCCACACCCCTCAAGCGCAATATGCTCTACCAAATATGGAAGGTTGGAATTGCTATTTATATTACACTTAAACTAAATTGTATTGCATACAATTGAGTCTAATACATGTATTTTTGTGTATTTAACATTTTCAAATATTATATTTTTCTCACCATTCAAATGTAATGGCCTTAGCAATAAATTTTTAATTCAAAACATTGCACTTTTTCAATTTTTAGAATTCTAAATTCCTATAAGGATAAATGCACTGTTAATAATCAATTGAATTTAAATTTTGAAATTCTTTTAGTAATCTCCATTGCCTTAATGCTATTTGAAATGATTTATATTGTTTTAGTCTAAGAACATACAACATAAGAAAAAGGAAATGCAATGGAATCTAACAAGAAATTTGCCCACGCCCGTCATGCGCAATATGCTCAACCTAATATTGAAGCTTGCGATTGCTATTTATATTATTCTTCCTCCAAATTGTATTGCATACAATTGAGTTCTGTTGTTCCCACAGCCTTGTATGGGTTGTAATTGTTGTCAACTAGGATTAAGTGTGCAAGAGAGTAAAGTCACATGGAAGGGCAAGAAAGTAAATCTGCCGCGTAAGGGCAAGAATGTAAATCCGCCATGTATGTAAGCCCTATTAGGGTTTCATGGAAGAGAGTATATAAAGGCCTTGGAAGACAAAACTAGGATAGAGGGCCAACACAATTGAATAAACAGCAACCCTACAGCAACCGGCCAAAAGGAAGAGAGAGCAGAATGGCGAGATCAGAAACAACGCCACCAGGAGAGCAAACCAGAAACGTCACCACCGGGAGAGCAAACCAGAACGTGTGACCTCCTGCAAGCAAACCAGAAACACATCCTGCAAGCAAACCAGAAATGCACAACCAGCAAGAGGAGAAATAAGAAACAGACCACCCGGAAGAGAAGATAGCAGACCTGGTATCCGTGAGACCACCCGGAAGAGAAGACAGCAGACTAGAAGCGTGAGGCAGGCCGAGAGACGTGAACCAGAAAAACCAGTAGCGTGAGGCAGGCCAAGAGACGTGAAACGACAGACCAGAAGCGTGAGACCAGAACGTGCAACAGCGTGACTGATCAGAAGCGTGGGGCAGGCCGTGAGACGTGAAACGGCAGACCAGAAGCTTGAGTGCAAGCTGTGAAACCGTGAGACGGTGAAAGCAGGAGCTGTGTGAGACAACCTAGAGAAGGAATTTGGCGAAGCATCGGAAAGAACTCAACGTATTTCCAGATTTCTTCAAGAGAGGTTAGAGAGCGTTGCGGTGAACTTCTAAGCGGCAGTGGAGCAGCCTTTTAATTCAACAGAGGCAAGACAAGCTAGAAGAAGGGTAGACACAGTAAGTGACACTCTTTGTATTGTACTTGCTTAGTAATTGCAATAGTGAAAGGAGCAGAAGATTAAGACATCCATTGTAACTAGAATTCTCAAGTATAGTGGATAGTCTCGGTAAGGGAGACTAATAAGGAGTTTGCCCACCTCTCTCTTGTGCAATATGGACAACCAAACATTGAAACTTGGGATCACTATTTATAATTTTCTTCCACTAAAGTGTAATTTATAAAATTGAGTCCAATAATTGTATTTTTGTGTATTTAACATTGTCAAATATTATGTTTTTCTCACCATTCAAATGCAATGACATTAGCAATAAATTTTAAAATCTAAACATTGCACTTTTTCAATTTTTAGAATTCTAAATTCCTATAGGGATAAAAGCACTTTTAATAATGAGTTCAAATTAAATTTTGAAATTTTTTTAATTGTCTGCTTTACCACAATACTATTTGAAATAATTTATATAATTTTAGTCTAAAAATATACCACATAAGAAAACGCAAATGCAAGGGACTCTAATATGAATTTTGCCCCCCCCTCAAGCGCAATATGCTCGACCTAACATAGAAACTTGGGTTGCTATTCATAATTTTCTTCCACTAAAGTGTAATTGATACAATTGAGTCCAATACTTGTGTTTTTCTGTATTTAAGATTGTCAAATATTATGTTTTTCTCACCATTCAAATGCAATGACATTAGCAATAAATTTTAAAAGCTAAACATTACATCTTTTCAATTTTTAGAATTCTAAGTTCCTATGGGGATAAATACACCGTGAATAATCAGTTGAATTTAAATTTTGAAATTTTTTTTATTATCTCCTTTGCCACAATGCTATTTGAAATGATTTATATAATTTTAGTCTAAAACTATACAACATAAGAAAAAGCAAGTGCAAGGGACTCTAATAAGAAGTTTGCCCACCTCCCTCATGCGCAATATGCATGACCTAACATTGAAACTTGGGATTGCTATTTATAATTTTCTTCCACTAAAGTGTAATTTATAAAATTGAGTCCAATAATTGTATTTTTGTGTATTTAACATTGTCAAATATTATGTTTTTCTCACCATTCAAATGCAATGACAATAGTAATAGAATTTAAAATCTAAACACTGCACTTTTTCAATTTTTAGTGTTCTAAATTCCTATAGGGATAAGTGCACAGTTAATAATGAGTTGAATTTAAATTTTGAAATTTTTTTAATTATCTCCTTTGCCACAATGCTATTTGAAATGATTTATATAATTTGAGTCTAAAAATGTACCATATAAGAAAAAGCAAATGCAAGGGTCTCTAATAAGAAGTTTGCCCACCCCCCTCAAGCATAGTATGCTTGACCTAATATTAAAGCTTACGATTGCTATTTATATTATTCTAACACTAAATTGTATTGCATACAATTATGTCCAATACATGCATTATTGTTTATTTAACATTTTCAAATATTATGTTTTTCTCACGATTCAAATGTAATGGCATTAGCAATAAATTTAAAATTCAAAACATTGCACTTTTTCAATTATTAGAATTCTAAATTCCTATAGGGTTTAATGCACTGTTAATAATCAATTGAATTTAAATTCCTATAGGGATAAATGGACTGCTATAATGAGTTGAATTGAAATTTTGAAATAATTTTAATTATCTCCTTTGCCACAATGCTATTTGAAAAGATTTATATAATTTTAGTCTAAAAATATACAACATAAGAAAAAGCAAATGCAAGGGACTCTAATAAGAAGTTTGCCCACCCCCCTCAAGCACAATATGCTCGACCTAATATTAAAGCTTGTGAGTGCTATTTATATTATTCTAACACTAAATTGAATTGCATACAATTGTCTTCAATACATGTATTGTTGTTTATTTAACATTTTCAAATATTATGTTTTTCTCACCAGTCAAATGTAATGACATTAGCAATAAATTTAAAAATCAAAACACTGCACTTTTTCAATTTTTAGAATTCTAAATTCCTATAGGGTTTAATGCACTGTTAATAATCAGTTGAATTTAAATTTTGAAATATTTTCAATTATCTCTTTTGCCACAATGATATTTGAAATGATTTCTATAATTTTAGTCAAAAAATATACAACATAAGAAAAAGCAAATGCAAAGGACTCTAATAAGAAGTTTGCCCACCCTCCTCAAGTGCAATATGCTAGACTTAACATTGAAACTTGGGATTGCTATTTATAATTTCCTCCCACTATAGTGCAATTTATACAATTAAGTCCAATACTTTTATTTTTGTGTAGTTAATATTGTCAAATATTATGTTTTTCTCACCATTTAAATGGAATGACATTAGTAATAAATTTTAAAATCTAAATATTGCACTTTTTCAATTTTTAGAATTCTAAATTCCTATAGGGACAAACACATCGTGAATAATCAATTAAATTTAAATTTTGAAATTCTTTTTATTATCTCCTTTCCACAATGCTATTTGAAATGATTTATATAATTTTAGTCTAAAAATATACCACATAAGAAAAAGAAAATGCAAGGGACTCTAATAAGAAGTTTGCCGACCCCCCTCAAGCGCAACATGCTCGACCTAACATAGAAACTTGGGATTGCTATTTATAATTTTCTTCCACTACAGTGTAATTTATTCAATTGAGTCCAATACTTGTATTTTTGTGTATTTAGCATTGTCAAATATTATGTTTTTCTCACCATTCAAATGCAATGACATTAGCAATAAATTTTAAAATATAAACATTGCACATTTTCAATTTTTAGAATTCTAAATTCCTATAAGGATAAATGCACTTTTAATAATCAGTTAAATTTCAATTTTGAAATTTTTTGAATTATTAGCTTTGCCACAATACTATTTGAAATGATTTATATAATTTTAGTCTAAAAATATACAACATAAGAAAAAGCAAAGGCAAAGGACTCTAATAAGAAGTTTGCCCACCCCCCTCAAGCGCAATATGCTCGACCTAATATTAGAGCTTGCGATTCCTATTTATATTATTGTTCCACTAAATTGTATTGCTTAAAATTGTGTCCAATACATGTATTGTTGTTTATTTAACACTTTGAAATATTATATTTTTCTCACCATTCAAATGTAATGGCATTTGCAACAAATTTAAAAATCAAAACATTGAACTTTTTCAATTTTTAGAATTCTAAATTCCTAGAGGGATAAATGCACTGTTAATAATCATTTGAATTTAAATTTTGAAATTTCATTAATTATCTTCTTTTCCACAATTCTATTTGAAATGATTTATATAATTTTAGTCTAAAAATATACTACATAAGAAAAAGCAAATGCAAGGGACTTTAATAAGAAGTTTGCCCACCCTCCTTAAGCGCAATATGCTCGACTTAACATTGAAACTTGGGATTGTTATTTATAATTTTCTTCCACTAAAGTGTAATTTATACAATTGAGTCCAATACTTGTATTTTGGTATATTTAACATTGTCAAATATTATGTTTTTCTTACCATTAAAATGCAATGACATTAGCAATATATTTTAAAATCTAACCATTGTGCTTTCTCAATTTTAGAATTCAAAATTTCAATGGGGATAAATGCATGGTTAATAATGAGTTGAATTGAAATTTTGAAATTTTTTTAATTATTTCCTTTGCCACAATGTCAATTGAAAAGATTTATATAATTTTAGTCTAAAAATATAAAACATAAGAAAAAGCAAATACAAGGGACTCTTATAAGAAGTTTGCCCACCCCCCTCAAGCACAATATGCTCGACCTAATATTAAAATTTGGGATTGCTAGTTATAATTTTCTTCCACTGAAGTGTAATTTATACAATTGAGTCCAATACTTGTATTTTTGTGTATTTAACATTGCCAAATATTATATTTTTCTCACCATTCAAATGCAATGACATTAGCAATAAATTTTAAAATCAAAACATTACACTTTTTCAATTATTAGAATTCTAAATTCCTATAGGGATAAATGCACTCTCAATAATGAGTTGAATTCAAATTTTGAAATTTTTTTAATTATCTCCTTTGCCACAATGCTATTTGAAAAGATTTATATAATTTTAATCTAAAAATATACAACATAAAAAAAAGTAAATGCAAGAGACTCTAATAAGAAGTTTGCCCACTACCCTCAAATGTAATATGCTTGACCTAATATTGAAGCTTGCGATTGTTATTTATATTATTCTAACACTAAATTGTATTGCATCCAGTTGTGTCCAATACATGCATTGTTGTTTATTTCACATTTTCAAATATTATGTTTTTCTCACGATTCAAATGTAATGGCATTAGCAATAAATTTAAAAATCAAAACATTGTACTTTTTCAATTATTAGAATTCTAAATTCCTATAAGGATAAATGGACTGTTAATAATGAGTTGAATTGAAATTTTGAAATATTTTTAATTATCTCCTTTGCCACAATGCTATTTGAAAAGATTTATATAATTTTAGTCTAAAAATATACAACATAAGAAAAAGCAAATGCAAGGGACTCTAATAAGAAGTTTGCCCACCCCCCTCAAGTGCAATATACTCGACCTAATATTGAAGCTTGTGAGTGCTATTTATATTATTCTAACACTAAATTGAATTGCATACAATTGTCTCCAATACATGTATTGTTGTTTATTTAACATTTTCAAATATTATGTTTTTCTCACCAGTCAAATGTAATGACATTAGCAATAAATTTAAAAATCAAAACACTGCACTTGGGATTGCTATTTATAATTTCCTTCCACTATAGTGCAATTTATACAATTAAGTCCAATACTTGTATTTTTGTGTAGTTAACATTGTCAAATATTATGTTTTTCTCACCATTTAAATGGAATGACATTAGTAATAAATTTTAAAATCTAAACATTGCACTTTTTCAATTTTTAGAATTCTAAATTCCTATAGGGACAAACACACCATGAATAATCAATTGAATTTAAATTTTGAAAGATTTTTTATTATCTCCTTTGCCACAATGCTATTTGAAATGATTTATATAATTTTAGTATAAAAATATACCACATAAGAAAAAGCAAATGCAAGGGACTCTAATAAGAAGTTTGCCCACCCCCCTCAAGCGCAATATGCTCGACCTAACATAGAAACTTGTGATTGCTATTTATAATTTTCTTCCACTAAAGTGTAATTTATACAATTAAATCCAATACTTGTATTTTTGTGTATTTAACATTGTCAAATATTATGTTTTTCTCACCATTCAAATGCAATGACATTAGCAATAAATTTTAAAATATAAACATTGCACATTTTCAATTTGTAGAATTCTAAATTCCTATAGGGATAAATGCACTTTTAATAATCAGTTGAATTTAAATTTTGAAATTTTTTGGATTATCTGCTTTGCCACAATATTATTGGAAATGATTTATATAATATTAGTCTAAAAATATTATGTTTTTCTCCCCATTCAAATGTAATGGCATTAGTAATAAATTTAAAAATCTAAACATTACACTTTTTCAATTTTTAGAATTTTAAATTCCTATAGGGGTAAATGCACTGTAAATAATCAGTTGAATTTAAAATTTGAAATTTTTTTTATTATCTCCTTTGCCACAATACTATTTGAAATGATTTATATAATTTTAGTCTAAAAATATATAATATAAGAAAAAGAAAATGCAAAAAACTCTAATAAGAAGTTTGCTCGCGCTCCTCAACCATAATATGCTAGACTTAACTTTGAAACTTGGGATTGCTATTTATAATTTTCTTCCACTAAAGTCCAATTTATACAATTGAGTCCAATACTTGTATTTTTGTGTATTTAACATTGTCAAATATTATGTTTTTCTCACCATTCAAATGCAATGACATTAGCAATAAATTTTAAAATCTAAACATTGCACTTTTTCAATTTTTAGAATTCTAAATTCCTATAGGGATAAATGCACCGTTAATAATCAGTTGAATTTAAATTTTGAAATTTTTTTAACTATCAGCTTTGCCATAATACTATTTGAAATGATTTATATAATTTTAGTCTAAAATTATACAACATAAGAAAAAGCAAAAGCAAAGGACATTAATCAGAAGTTTGCCCACCCCCCTTAAGCGCAATACGCTCGACCTAACATTGAAACTTGCGATTGTTGTTTTTAATTTTCTTCCACTAAAGTGTAATTTATAGAATTGAGTCCAATACTTGTATTTTTGTTGAAAAGACACTAAAGCAGTCTATGCTCGACTAAACATTGAAGCTTGGAATTGCTCTTTATAATATTTTTTGACTAATGTGTCTTTTATACAATTGAGCCTAATACTTGTATTTTTGTTTATTTAACATTTTCAAATATTATATTTTCCTTACCTTTCAAATGTAATGGCATTAGCAATAAATTTAAAAATTAAAACATTGAACGTTTTCAATTTTTAGAATTCTAAATTCCTATAGGGATAAATGCAATGTTAATAAGCAGTTGAATTTAAATTTTGAAATTTTTTCAATTATCCCCTTTGCCACAATGCTATTTGAAAAGATTTATATAATTTTGGTCTAAAAATATACAACATAAGAAAAAGCAAATGCAAGGGTCTCTAATAAGATGTTTACGCAACCCCCTCAAGCGCAATATACTCGACCTAGTATTGAAGCTTGCGATTGCTATTTATGTTATTCTTCCATTAAAATGTATTTTATACAATTGAGTCCAACACATATAATTTTGTTTATTTAGCATTTTCAAATATTATTTTTTTCTCACCATTAAAATGTAATGGCATTAGCAATAAATTTAAAAATCAAAACATTGCACTTTTTCAATTTTTAGAAATCTAAATTCCTATAGGGATAAATGCACTATTAATAATGAGTTGAATTGAAATTTTATTAATTATCTCCTTTGCCACAATACTATTTCAATAGATTTATATAATTTTACTATAAAAATATGCAACATAAGAAAAAGCAAATGCAAGGGATTCTAATAAGAAGTTTGCCCACCCCCCTCAAGAGGAATATGCTCAACCAAACATTGAAACATGGGATTGTTATTTATAATTTTGTTCCTCTAAAGGGTAATTTATACAATGGAGTCCAATACTTGTATTTTTGTGTATTTAACATTGCCAAATAATATATTTTTCTCACCATTCAAATGCAATGACATAAGCAATAAATTGTAAAATCTAAACGTTGCACTTTTCCAATTTTGATAATTCTAAATTCCTATAGGGATAAATGCACTGTTAAGAATCAGTTGAATTTAAATTTTGAAATTTTTTTAGTGATCTCCTTTGCCTCAATGCTATTTGAAATGATTTATATATTTTTAGTCTAAAACCATACAACATAAGAAAAATGAAATGCAATGGACTCTAATAAGATGTTTCCCCACCCCCCTCAAGCACAATATACTCAACCTAATATTGAAACTTGCGATTGCTATTTATATTATTCTTCCACTAAAGTGTATTCTATACAATTGAGTCCAATACATGTATTTTTGTTTATTTAACATTTTCAAACATTATATTTTTCTCACCATTCAAATGGAATGGCATTAGCAATAAATTTATAAATCAAAACATTGCACTTTTTCAATTTTGAGAATTCTCAATTCCTATTGGAATAAAGGCAATGTCAATAATTTGTTGAATTTAAATTTTGAAAGTTTTTTAATTATCTCCATTGCCACAATGCTATTTGAAATGATTTATATAATTTTAGTCTAAACATATACAAGATATGAAAAAGCAAATGCAAGGGACTCTAATAAGAAGTTTGCCTACCCCCCTCAAGCGCAATATGGTCGACCTAATATTAAAGCTTGCGATTGGTATTTATGTTATTCTTCCATTAAATTGCATTGCATACAATTGAGTTCAACACATGTATTTTTGTTTATTTAACATTTTCAAATATTATGTTTTCATCACCATTCAAATGTAATGGCATTAGCAATAAATTTATAAATCAAAACATTGCACTTTTTCAACTTATAGAATTCTAAATTCCTATAGGGAAAAGTGCACAGTTAATAATGAGTTGAATTGAAATTTTGAAATTTTTTTAATTATCCTCTTTGCCACAATGCTATTTGAAATGATTTATATAATTTTAGTCTAAAAATATACCACATAAGAAAAAGCAAATGCAATGGACTCTAATAAGAAGTTTGCCCATCCCCCTCAAGCGCAATATGCATGACCTAACATTGAAACTTGGGATTGCTATTTATAATTTTCTTCCACAAAAGTGTAATTTATACAAAATAGTTGTATTTTTGTGTATTTAACATTTTCAAATATTATGTTTTTTTCACCATTCAAATGGAATGACATTAGCAATAAATTTTAAAATCTAAACATTGCACTTTTTCAATTTTTAGAATTCTAAATTCCTATAGGGATAAATGCACTGTTAATAATCAGTTGAATTTAAACTTTGAAATTTTTTTAAGTATTTCTTTTGCCACAATGCTATTTGAAATGATTTATATATTTTATGTCTGAAAATATACAACATAAGAAAAAGCAAATGCAAGAGACTCAAATAAGAAGTTTGCCCACCCCCCTCAAGCGCAATATGCTCGACCTAATATTGAAACTTGCGATTGCTATTTCTTTTATTCTTCCACTAAATTGTATTGCATACATTTGAGTCCAATACATGTATTTTTGTGTATTTAACATTTTCAAATGTCATGTTTGTCTCGCCATTCAAATGTAATGGCATTAGCAATAAATTTTAAAATCAAAACATTGCACTTTTTCAATTTTTAGAAACCTAAATTCCTATAGGGATAAATGCACTGTTAATAATCAGTTGAATTTAAATTATGAAATTTTTTTAATTATCTCTTTTGCCACAATGCTATTTGAAATGATTTATATAATTTTAGTCTAAAAATATACAACATAAGAAAAAGCAAATGCAAGGGACTCTAATTAGAAGTTTGCACAACGCCCTCCAGCGCAATATGCTCAACCTAACATTGAAACTTGGGACTGCCATTTATAATTTTTTTCCACAAAAGTGTAATTTATACAATTAAGTCCAATACTTGTATCTTTGTGTATTTAACATTTTCAAATATTATGTTTTTATCACCATTCAAATGGAATGACATTAGTAATAAATTTTAAAATCTAAACATTGCACTTTTTCAATTTTTAGAATTCTAAATTCCTATAAAGATAAATGCATTGTTAATAATCAGTTGAATTTAAATTTTGAAATTTTTTTAATTATTTCTTTTGCCACAATGCTATTTGAAATGATTTATATAATTTATGTCTATAAATATACAATATAAGAAAAAGCAAATGCAAGGGACTCTAATAAGAATTTTGCCCACCCCCATCAAGCGCAATATGCTTGACCTAATACTGAAGCTTGCGATTGTTGTTTATATTATTCTTCCACTAAATTGTATTGCATACAATTGAGTCCAATTGATGTATTTTTGTGTATTTAACATTTTCAAATTTTATGTTTTTCTCACCATTCAAATGTAATGGCATTAGCAATTAATTTTAAAATCAAAACATTGCACTTTTTCAATTTTTAGAATTCTAAATTCCTATAGGGTCAAATTAACTGTTAATAATCAGTTGAATTTAAATTTTGAAATTTTTTTAGTTATGTCCTTTGCCTCAATGCTTTTTGAAATGATTTATATAGTTTTTGTCAAAAAACATACAACATATGAAAAAGTAAAGGCAATGGACTTTAATAAGAAGTTTCCCCACCCCCCTTAAGCACATTATGCTCATCCTAATATTGAAGCTCGCGATTGCTATTTCTATTATTCTTGCACTAAAGTGTATTAAATACAATTGAGTCCAATACATGTATTTTTGTTTATTTAACATTTTCAAATATTATGTTTTTCTCACCATTCAAATGCAATTGCAGTAACAATAAATTTTAAAATCTAAACATTGCACTTTTTCAATTTTTAAAATTCTAAATTCCTATAGGGTTAAATGCACTCTTAATAATCAGTTCAATTTAAATTTTGAAATTTTTTTAATTATCTCCTTTGCCACAAAGCTATTTGAAATGATTTATATAATTTTAGTCTAAAGATATACAACATAAGAAAAACCTAATGCAAGGACTCTAATTAGAAGTTTGCATAACGCCCTCCAGCGCAATATGCTCGACCTAACATTGAAACTTGGGATTGCGATTTATAATTTTTTTCCACTAAAGTGTAATTTATACAATTAAGTCCAATACTTGTATCTTTGTGTATTTAACATTTTCAAATATTATGTTTTTCTCACCATTCAAATGCAATTGCAGTAATAATAAATTTTAAAATCTAAACATTGCACTTTTTCAATTTTTAAAATTCTAAATTCCTATAGGGATAAATGCACTTTTAATAATGAGTTAAATTGAAATTTTGAAATTTTTTTAATTATCTCCTTTGCCATAGCGCTATTTGAAATGATTTATATAATTTTAGTCTAAAAAAATACAACATATGAAAATGTAAATGCAACAGACTTTAATAAGAAGTTTGCCCAACCCCCTCAAGCGCAATATGCTCGACCTAACATTGAAACTTGGGATTGCTATTTATAATTTTTTTCCACTAAAGTGTAATTTATACAATTGAGACCAATTCTTGAATTTTTGTGTATTTAACATTTTCAAATATTATTTTTTTCTAACCATTCAAATGTAATGGCATTACCAATGAATTTAAAAATCAAAACTTTACATTTTCTCAATTTTTAGATTTCTAAATCCCTATAGGGATAAATGCACTCTTAACAATGAGTTGAATTGAAATTTCAAAATTTTTTTAATTATTTCCTTTGCCACAATGCTATTTGAAACGATTTATATAATTCTAGTCTAAAAATATACAACATGAGAAAAAGAAAATGCAAGGGACTCTAATTAGAAGTTTGCCCAGCCCCCTCAAGCGCCATATGCTTGACCGAATATTTAAGCTTGCGATCGCTATTTGTATTATTTATCCACTCAATTGTATTGCATACAATTGAGTCCAATACATGTATTTTTTATTTATTTAACATTTCCAAATATTATGTTTTTCTCACCATTCAAATGCAATGACATTAGTAGTAAATTTTAAAATCTAAACATTGCACTTTTTCAATTTTTAGAATTCTAAATTTCTATAGGGATAAATGCACTGTTAATAATGAGTTGAATTGAAATTTTGAAAGTTTTTTAATTATCCCCTTTGCCACAGCGCAATTTGAAATGATTTATGTAATTTTAGTCTAAAAATATACAATATAAGAAAAAGCTAATGCAAGGGACTATAATAAGAAGTTTGCCCACCCCCCTCAAGTGCAATATGCTCGACCTAATATTGAAACTTGCAATTGCTATATATGTTATTTTTCCACTAAATTGTATTGCATACAATTGAGTACAATACATGTATTTTTTGTGTATTTAATATTTTCAAATGTTATATTTTTCTCACCATTCAAATGTAATGGCATTAGTAATAAATTTTAAAATCAAAACATTGCACTTTTTCAATTTTTAGAATCCTAAATTCCTATAGGGATAAATGCACTGTTAATAATCAATTGAATATAAATTTTGAAATGATTTATATCATTTTAATCTAAAAATATACAACATAAGTGAAAGCAAAAGTAAGGGACTCTAAAAAGAAGTTTGCCCACCTCCCTCAGGTGGAATATCCTTGTCCTAACATTGAAACTTGGGATTGCTATTTATAATTTTCTTCCACTACAACGTAATTTATACAATTGAGTTCAATACTTGTATTTTTGTGCATTCAACATTTTCAAATATTATGTTTTTCTTACCACTCAAATGGAATGACATGAGTAAGAAATTTTAAAATCTAAACCTTGCACTTTTTCAACTTTTAGAATTCTAAATTTGTTATAGGGATAAATCCATTGTTAATAATCAGTTGAATTTAAATTTTGAAATTTTTTTAATTATCTCTTTTGCCACAATGCTGTTTGAAATGATTTATATAATTTTAGTCTAAAAATATACAACATAAGAAAAAGCAAATGCAAGGGACTCTAATTAGAAGTTTGCACAACGCCCTCAAGCACAATATGCTCGACCTAATATTGAAGCTTACGATTGCTATTTATATTATTCTTCCCTTAAATTGTATTGCATACAATTGAGTCCAATACATGTATTTTTGTTTATTATACATTTTCAAATGTTATGTTTTTCTCACCATTCAAAAGTAATGGCATTTGTAATAAATTTTAAAATCAAAACATTGCACTTTTTCAATTTTTAGAATTCTAAATTCCTATAGGTATAAATGCACTGTTAAGAATCAACTGAATTTAAATTTTGAAATTTTCTTAATTATCTCTTTTGCCGTAATGCTATTTGAAATGATTTATATAATTTTAGTCTAAAAATATACAGCATAAGAGAAAGCAAATGCAAGGGACTCTAATAAGAAGTTTGCGTAACGCCCTCAAGCGCAATATACTTGACCTAACATTGAAACTTGTGATTGCCATTTATAATTTTTTTCCACTAAAGTGTAATTTATACAATTGAGTCCAATACTTGTATTTTTATGCATTTAACATTTTCAAATATTAAGTTTTTCTCACCATTCAAATGCAATGACATTAGCAATAAATTTTAAAATCTAAACATTGTACTTTTTCAATTTTTAGAATTCTAAATTCCTATAGGGATAAATGGACTGTTAGTAATGAGTTCAATTGAAATTTTGAATTTTTTTTTAATTATCTCGTTTGACACAATGCTATTTGAAATGATTGATATAATTTTAATCTAAGAATATACAACATAAGTAAAAGCAAATGCAAGAGACTCTAATATGAAGTTCGCCCAACCCCTTCAAATGCAAGATGCTCGACCTAAGATTGAGACTTGGGATTGCTATTTATAATTTTCTTCCTTTACAACATAATTTATACAATTGAGTCCAATACTTGTATTTTTGTGCATTTAACATTTTCAAATATTATGTTTTTCTCACCATTCAAATGCAATGACATTAGCAATAAATTTTAAAATCTAAACATTGTACTTTTTCAATTTTTAGAATTCTAAATTCCTATAAGGATAAATGCACTATTAGTAATGAGTTGAATTGAAATTTTGAAATTTTTTTAATTATCTCGTTTGCCACAATGCTATTTGAGATGATTTATATAATTTTAATCTAAAAATATACAACATAAGTAAAAGCACATGCAAGAGACACTAATAAGAAGTTTGCCCAACCCCCTCAAGCGTAATATGCTTGACCTAACATTGAAATTTGGGATTGCTATTTATAATTTTCTTCCACTACAACGTAATTTATACAGTTGAGTCCAATACTTGAATTTTTGTGCATTTAACATTTTCAAATAATATGTTTTTCCCACCATTCAAATCGAATGACATTAGCATTAAATTTTAAAATTTAAACATTGCACTTTTTCAATTTTTAGAGTTCTAAATTCCTATAGGGATAAATCCATTGTTAATACTCAGTTGAATTCAAATTTGAAATTTTTTTAATTATCTTTTTTGCCACAATGCTATTTGAAACGATTTATATAATTTTAGTCTAAAAATATACAACATAAGAAAAAGCAAATGCAAGGGACTCTAATAAGATGTTTGCCCAACCCCCTCAAGTGCAATAAGCTCGACCTAACATTGAAACTTGGGATTGTCATTTATAATTTTTTTCCATTAAAGAGTAATTTATACAATTGAGTCCAATACTTGTATTTTTGTCCATTTAACATTTTCAAATATTATTTTTCTCTCACAATTCAAATGTAATGGCACTACTAATGAATTTAAAAATCAAAACATTACATTTTCTCAATTTTTAGAATTCTAAATTCCTATAAGAGTAAATGCACTGTTAATAATCAATTGAATTTAAATTTTGAAATTGTTTTAATTATCTCTTTTGCCACAATACTTTTGAAATGATTTATATAATTTTAGTCTAAAAATATACAACATAAGAAAAGCAAATGCAAGGAACTCTAATAAGAAGTTTGCCCGCCCCCCTCAAGCGTAGTATGCTCAACCTAATATTGAAACTTGCGATTGCTACTTATATTATTCTTCCACTAAATTGTATTGCATACAATTAAGTCTAATACATATATTTTTGTGTATTTAACATTTTCAAATGTTATGTTTTTCTCACCATTCAAATGTAATGGCATTGGCAATAAATTTTAAAATCAAAACATTACACCTTTTCAATTTTTACAATTCTAAATTCCTATAGGGATAAATGCACTATTAAGAATCGATTGAATTTAAATTTTGAAATTTTCTTAATTATCTCTTTTGCTGCAATGCTATTTGAAATGATTTATATAATTTTAGTCTAAAAATATAGAGGATAAGAAAATGCAAATGCAAGGGACTCTAATAAGAAGTTTGCCCAACCCCCTCAAGCTCAATATGCTCGACCTAACATTGAAACTTGGGATGCCATTTACTAATTTGTATTAATATCCCCACTACAAAGTGTAATGTATACAATTGAAATCCAATACTATGTTATTTTGTGCATTTAACATTCTCGTAAATATTAATGAATTTTTCTCTTTCACCTATTCAATGGCAATGAAATTAGCAATTAATTTTGACATTCTAAAGCATTGGTACTTTTTCAATATTTAGAAATTCAAAATTTTTATCTAGGGATAAAATGCAACTGTTAATAATGAGTTGAATTGAAATTTTGAATTTTTTTAATTATCTCTTTTGCCACAATGCTATTTGAAATGATTTATATAATTTCAGCTAAAAATATACAACATAAGTAAAAGCAAATGCAAGGGACTCTAATATGAAAGTTTGCCCAACCACCTCAAGCGCAATATGCTCGACCTAACATTCAAACTTGGATTGCTATTTATAATTTNGATTGCTATTTATATTATTCTTCCACTAAATTGTATTGCATGCAATTGAGTCTAATACATGTATTTTTGTGTATTTAACATTTTCAAATGTTATGTTTTTCTCACCATTGAAATGTAATTGCATTAGCAATAAATTTTAAACTCATAACATCGCTATTTTTCAATTTTGGAATCCCAAATTTCTATAAGCATAAATCCACTGTTCATAATCAGTTGAATTTAAATTTTCAAATTTTTTAATTATCTCTTTTGCCACAATGCTATTTGAAATGATTTATATAATTTTAGTCTAAAAATATACAATATAAGAAAAAGCAAATGCAAGGACTCTAATAAGAAGTTTGCGCAATGCCCTCAGCGCAATATGCTCCACCTAACATTGAAACTTAGGATTGCCATTTATAATTTTTTCCACTAAAGTGTAATTTATACAATGAGTCTAATACTTGTATCTTTGTGCGTTTAACATTTTCAAATATTATATTTTTCTCACCCTTCAAATGGAATGACATTAGCAATAAATTTTAAAATCTAAACATTGCATTTTTTCAATTTTTAGAATTCTAAATTCCTATAGGGATAAATGCACTATTAATAATCAGTTGAATTTAAATTTTGAATTTTTTTAATTATCACTTTTGCCACAATGTTATTTGAAATGATTTATATAATTTTTGTCTAAAAATATACAACATAAGAAAAAGCAAATGCAAGGGACTATACTAAGAAGTTTGCCCACCCCTCTCAAGCGCAATATGTTCGACCTAATATTGAAACTTGCGATTACTATTTATATTATTCTTCCACTAAATTGTATCGCATGCAATTGAGTCCAATACATGTATTTTGGGTTTTTAACATTTTCAAATGTTGTGTTTTTCTCACCATTCAAATGTAATGACATTAACAATAAATTTTAAAATCAAAACATTGCACCTTTTGAATTTTTAGAATTTTAAAATTCCTATAAGGGTAAATGCACTGTTAATAAAAAGTTGAATTGAAATTTGAAATTTTTTTAATTATCTTCTTTGCCATAGCGCTATTTGACATGATTTATGTAATTTTTATCTAAAAATATATAACATAAGAAAAAGCAAATGCAAGGGACTCTAATAAGAAGTTTGGCCCAACCCACTCAAGTGCAATATCCTCGACCTAACATTGAAACTTGGGATTGCCATTTATAATTTTTTCCACTAAAGTGTAATTTATACAATTGAGTCCAATACTTGTATTTTTGTGCATTTAACATTTTCAAATATTATTTTTTTCTCACCATTCAAATGTAATGACATTACCAATGAATTTAAAAATCAAAACATTACATTTGCTCAATTTTTAGAATTTTAAATTCCTATAGGGATAAATGCACTGTTACTAATCAGTTGAATTTAAATTTTGAAATTTTCTTAATTATCTCTTTTGCCACATTGCTTTTTGAAATGATTTATATAATTTTAGTCTAAAAATATACAACATAAGAAAAAGCAAATGCAAGGGACTCTAATAACAAGTTTGCCCAACCCACTCAAGCGCAATATCCTCGACCTGACATTGAAACTTGGGATTGCCATTTATAATTTTTTTCCACTAAAGTGTAATTTATACAATTAAGTCCAATACTTGTATTTTTGTGCATTTAACATTTTCAAATATTATGTTTTTCTCACCATTCAAATGTAATGGCATTTGCAATAAATTTTAAATTCAAAACTTGCACTTTTTCAATTTTTAGAATTCTAAATTCCTATAGGGATAAATGCACTGTTAATAATGAGTTAAATTGAAATTTTGAAATTTTTTTAATTATCTCCTCTGCCAGAACGTTATTTGACATGATTTATGTAATTTTAGTCTAAAAATATACAACATAAGAAAAGCAAATGTAAGGGACTTTAATAAGAAGTTTGGCCAACCCCCTCAAGCGCAATATGCTCAACCTAACAGTGAAACTTGAGATTGTTATTTATAATTTTTTTCCACTAAAGTGTAATTTATACAATTGAGACCAATACTTGTATTTCCGTGCATTTAACATTTTCAAATATTATTTTTTTCTCACCATTCAAATGTAATGGCATTACCAATGAATTTAAAAATCAAACATTACATTTGCTCAATTTTTAGGATTTTAAATTTTTATAGGGATAAATACACTGTTAATAATCAGTTGAATTTCAATTTTGAAATTTTTTTAATTATCTCTTTTGCCACAATGCTTTTTGAAATGATTTATATAATTTTAGTCTAAAATATACAACATAAGAAAAAGCAAATGTAAGGAACTCTAATAAGATGTTTGCCCAACCCCCTTAAGTGTAATATGCTCGGCTTAACATTGAAACTTGGGATTACCATTTATAATTTTTTCCACTAAAGTATAATTTATACAATTAAATCCAATACTTGTATTTTTGTGCATTCAACATTTTCAAATATTTTGTTTTTCTCACCATTCAGATGCAATGACATTAGCAATAAATTTTAAAATCTAAACATTGCACTTTTTCAATTTTTAGAATTTTAAATTCCTATAGGGTTAAATGCACTGTTAATAATGAGTTGAATTGAAATTTTGAAATTTCTTTAATTATCTCATTTGCCACAGTACTATTTGAAATGATTTATATAATTTTAGTCTAAAAATATACAACATAAAAAAAAAGCAAATGCAAGGGACTCTAGTTTTCCCAACCCTCTCAAGCGCAATATACTTGACCTAACATTGAAACTTGGAATTGCTATTTATAATTTTTTTCCACTAAAGTGTAATTTATACAATTGAGTCCAATACTTGTATTTTTGTGCATTTAACATTTTCAAATATTATTTTTTTCTCACCATTCAAATATAATGGCATTACCAATAAATTTAAAAATCAAAACATTACATTTTCTCGATTTTTAGAATTCTAAATTCCTATAGGAATAAATGCACTATTAATAATCAGTTGAATTTAAATTTGAAATTTTTTTAATTATCTCTTTTGCCACATTGCTTTTCGAAATGATTTATATAATTTTAGTCTAAAAATATACAACATAAGAAAAAGCAAATGTAAGAGACTCTAATAAGAAGTTTGCCCAACCGCCTCAAGCGCAATATGCTCAGCTTAACATTGAAACTTGGGATTGCCATTTATAATTTTTTTCCACTAAAGTGTAATTTATACAATTAAGTCCAATATTTGTATTTTTGTGCATTTAACATTTTCAAATATTTTGTTTTTCTCACCATTCAAATGCAAGGACATTAGCAATAAATTTTAAAATCTAAACATTGCACTTTTTCAATTTTTACCATTTTAAATTCCTATAGGGCTAAATGCACTATTAATAATGAGTTGAATTGAAATTTTGAAATTTCTTTAATTATCTTCTTTGCCATAGTGCTATTTGAAATGATTTATATAATTTTAGTCTAAAAATATACAACATAAGAAAAAGCAAATACAAGGGACTCTAATAAGAAGTTTGACCCCTTCAAGCGCAATATGCTCGACCTAACAGTGAAACTTGGGATTGCTATTTATAATTTTTTTCCACTAAAGTGTAATTTATACAATTGAGACCAATACTTGTATTTCTGTGCATTTAACATTTTCAAATATTATTTTTTTCTCACCATTCAAATGTAATGGCATTACCAATGAATTTAAAAATCAAAAACATTACATTTGCTCAATTTTTAGGATTTTAAATTCTTATAGGGATAAATGTACTATTAATAATCCGTTGAATTTCAATTTTGAAATTTTTTTAATTATCTCTTTTGCCACAATGCTTTTGAAATGATTTATATAATTTTAGTCTAAAAATATACAACATAAGAAAAAGCAAATGTAAGGGACTCTAATAAGAAGTTTGCCCAACCCCCTCAAGCGCAATATGTTCGGATGAACATTGAAACTTGGGATTGCCATTTATAATTTTTTTCCACTAAAGTATAATTTATACAATTCAGTCCAATACTTGTATTTTTGTGCATTTAACATTTTCAAATATTTTGTTTTTCTCACCATTCAAATGCAATGACATTAACAATAAATTTTAAAATCTAAACATTGCACTTTTTCAATTTTTAGAATTTTAAATTCCTAGAGGGCTAAATGCACTGTTAATAATGAGTTGAATTGAAATTTTGAAATTTCTTTAACTATCTCCTTTGCCACAGTGCTATTTGAAATGATTTATATAATTTTAGTCTAAAAATATACAACATAAAAAAAAAGGCAAATGCAAGGGACTCTAGTTTGCCCACCTCTCTCAAGCGCAATATACTCGACCTAACATTGAAACTTGGGATTGCTATTTATAATTTTTTTGCATTAAAGTGTAATTTATACAATTGAGTCCAATTCTTGTATTTTTGTGCAATTACCATTTCAAATATTATCTTTTTCTCACCATTCAAATGTAATGGCATTACCAATAAATTTAAAAATCAAAACATTACATTTTCTCGAGTTTTAGAATTCTAAATTCTTATAGGGATAAATGCACTATTAATAATCAGTTGAATTTAAATTTTGAAATTTTTTTAATTATCTCTTTTGCCACATTGCTTTTTGAAATGATTTATATGTTTTTAGTCTAAAAATATACAACATAAGAAAAAGCAAATTCAAAGAACTCTAATAAGAAGTTTGCCTAACCCCCTCAAGCGCAATATCCTTGACCCGACATTGAAACTTGGGATTGCTATTTATAATTTTTTTTCACTAAAGTGTAATTTATACAATTGTATCCAATGCTTGTATTTTTGTGCATTTAACATTTTCAAATATTATGTTTTTTTCACCATTCAAATCGAATGACATTAGCAATAAATTTTAAAATCAAAACATTCCACTTTTTCAATTTTTAGAATTCTAAATTTCGATAAGGATAAATGCACTGTTAATAATAAGTTGAATTTAAATTTTGAAATTGTTTTAATTATCTCTTTTGCCACAACGCTATTTGAAATGATTTATATAATTTTAGTCTAAAGATATACAACATAAGAAAAAGCAAATGAAAGGGACTCTAATAAGAAGTTTGCCCACCGCCCTCATGCAGAATATGCTCGACCTAACATTGAAACATGGGGTTGCTATTTATAATATTCTTCCACTACAGTGTAATTTATACAATAGAGTCCAATACATGTATTTTTGTTGATTTATCATTTCCAAATATTATGTTTTTCTCACCATTAAAATGTAATGGCATTATCAATAAATTTAAAAATCAAAACATTAAACCTTTTCAATTTTTAGAATTCTAAATTGCTATAGGGATAAATGAACTATTAATAATCAGTTGAATTTAAATTTTGAAATTTTTTTAATTATCTCTTTTGCCACAATGCTATTTGAAATGATTTATATAATTTTAGTCTAAAAATATGCAACATAAGAAAAAGCAAATGCAATGGACTCTAATAAGAAGTTTGCCCACCCCCCTCGAGCACAATATGGTCGACAGAATATTAAAACTTGCGATTGCTATTTGTGTTATTCTTCCACTAAATTGTATTCTATACATTTGAGTCCAATACATGTATTTTTGTTGATTTAACATTTCCAAATATTATATTTTTCTCACCATTAAAATGTAATGGCATTAGCAATAAATTTAAAAATCAAAACATTGCACTTTTTCAATTTTGAGAATTCTAAATTCCTATAGGGATAAATGCACTGTTAATAATCAGTTGAATTTAAATTTTGAAATTTTTTTAGTTATCTCTTTTGCCACAATGCTCTTTGAAATGATTTATATAATTTTAGTCTAAAAATATACAGCATAAGAAAAGCAAATGCAAGGGACTCTAATAAGAAGTTTGCCCACCCCCCTCAAGCGGAATATGCTCGACCTAATATAGAAGCTTGTGATTCCTATTTATATTATTCTTCCACTAAAGTATATTCTATACAATTGAGTCCAATACATATATTTTTGTTTATTTAATATTTCCAAAGATTATGTTTTTCTCACCATTAAAATGTAATGACATTAGCAATAAATTTAAAAATCAAAATATTGCACTTTTTCAATTTTTAGAATTGTAAATTCCTATAGGGATAAATGCACTATTAATAATCAGTTGAATTTAAATTTTGAAATTTTTTTAATTATCTCTGTTGCCACAACACTATTTGAAATAATTTATATAATTTTAGTCTAAAGATATACAACGTAAGAAAAAGCAAATGCAAGGGACTCTAATAAGAAGTTTGCCCACCCCCCTCAAGCGGAATATGCTCGACCTAACATTGAAACTTGGGATTGCTATTTATAATATTCTTCCACTACAGTGTAATTTATAAAATTGAGTCCAATACTTGTATTTTTGTGTATTTAACATTTTCAAATATTATATTTTTCTCACCATTCAAATGCAATGGCATTAGTAATAAATTTTAAAATCTAAACATTGCACTTTTTCAATTTTTAGAATTCTAAAATGCGCTGTTAATAATCTGTTAAATTTAAATTTTGAAATGATTTATATAATTTTAGTCTAAAAATATACAACATAAGAAAAAGTAAATGCAAGAGACTCTAATAAGAAGTTTGCCCACCCCCCTCAGGCGCAATATGCTTGACTTAATATTGACGCTTGCGATTGCTATTTATATTATTTTTCCACTAAATTTTATTGCATACAATTGAGTCCAATACATGTATTTTTTATGTATTTAACATTTTCAAATAGTATATTTTTCTCACCATTCAAATGTAATGGCATTAGTAATAAATTTAAAAATCAAAATATTGCACTTTTTTAATTTTTAGAATTCTAAATGCCTATAGGAATAAATGCAATGTTAATAATCAGTTGAATTTAAATTTTGAAATTTTTTTAATTGTCTCTTTTGTCACAAAGTTATTTAAAATGATTTATATAATTTTAGTCTAAAAATATACAATATAGGAAAAAGTAAATGCAAGAGACTCTAATAAGAAGTTTGCCCGCCCCCCTCAGGCGCAATATGCTCGACCTAATATTGATGCTTGCGATTGCTATTTATATTATTTTTCCACTAAATTTTATTGCATACAATTGAGTCCAATACATGTATTTTTATGTATTTAACATTTTCAAGTAGTATGTTTTTCTCACCATTCAAATGTAATGACATTAGTAATAAATTGTAAAATCAAAACATTGCACTTTTTTAATTTTTAGAATTCTAAATGCCTATAGGAATAAATGCACTGTTAATAATCAATTGAATTTAAATTTTGGAATTTTTTTAATTATCTCTGTTGCCACAACGCTATTTGAAATGATTTATATAATTTTAGTTTAAAGATATACAACACAAGAAAAAGCAAATGCAAGGGACTCTAATAAGAAGTTTGCCCACCTCTCTCAAGCGCAATATACTCGACCTAATATTGACGCTTGCGATTGCTATTTATATTATTTTTCTACTAAATTGTATTGCATACAATTTAGTCCAATACATGTATTTTTGTGTATTTAACATTTTCAAATGTTATGTTTTTCTCACCATTCAAATGTAATGGCATTAGTAATAAATTTTAAAATCTAAACATTGCACTTTTTCAGTTTTTAGAATTCTAAATTTCTATAGGGATAAATGCACTGTTAAGAATCAGTTGAATTTAAATTTTGAAATTTTTTAGTTATCTCTTTTGCCTCAATGCTATTTGAAATAATTTATATAGTTTTAGTCTAAAAACATACAACACAAGAAAAAGAAAATGCAATGGACTCTAATAAGAAGTTTCCCCACCCCCTCAAGCACAATATGCTCAACCTAATATTGAAGCTTGTGATTGCTATTTATATTATTCTTCCACTAAAGTGTATTCTATACAATTGAGTCCAATACATGTATTTTTGTTTATTTAACATTTCTAAATATTAAGTTTTTCTCACCATTAAAATGTAATGGCATTAGCAATAGATTTGAAAATCAAAAGATTGCACATTTTTAATTTTTAGAATTCTAAATTCCTATTGGGATAAATGCACTGTTAGTAATCAATTGAATTTAAATTTTGAAAATTTTTTAATTATCTCTTTTGCCACAATGCCATTTGGAATGATTTATATAATTTTAGTCTAAAAATATACAAGATAAGAAAAAGTAAATGCAAGGGACTCTAATAAGAAGTTTGCCCACCCCCCTCAAGCGCAATATGCTCGACCTAATATTGAAGCTTGTGATTGCTAATTATATTATTCTTCCACTAAATTGTATTGCATACAATTGAGTCCAAGGCATGTATTTTTGTGTATTTAATATTTTCAAATATTATATTTTTCTCACGATTCAAATGCAATGACATTAGCAATAAATTTTAAAATGAAAACATTGCACTTTTTCAATTTTTAGAATTCTAAATTCCTATTGGGATCAGTTCAATTCAAATTTTGAAATTTTTTTAAATATCTCCTTTGCCACAATGCTATTTGAAATGATTTATATAATTTTAGTCTAAAAACATACAACATAAGAAAAAGGAAATGCAATGGACTCTAATAAGAAGTTCCTCCACCCCCTTCAAGCACAATATGCTCAACCTCATGTTAAATCTTGCGATTGCTATTTATTTTATTCTTCCACTAAATTGTATTGCATGTAATTGACTCCAATACATCTATTTTTGCTTTTTTAACATTTCCAAATATTTTGTTTTTCTCACCATTAAAATGTAATGACTTTAGCAATAAATTTAAAAATCAAAACATTGGACTTTTTCAATTTTTAGAATTCTAAATTCCTATTGGGATAAATGCACTGTTAATAGTCAGTTAAATTCAAATTTTGAAATTTTTTTAATTATCTCCTTTGCCACAATACTTTTTGAAATTATTTATATAATTTTAGTCTAAAAATATACAAGATAAGAAAAAGCAAATGCAAGGGACTCTAATAAGAAGTTTACCCACCCCCCTCAAGCGTAATATGCTTGACCTAACATTGAAACCTGGGATTGCTATTTATAATTTTCTTCCACTACAGTGTAATTTATACAATTGAGTCCAATACTTGTATTTTTGTGTATTTAACATTTTCAAATATTATGTTTTTCTCACCCTTCAAATGCAATGGCATTAGCAATAAATTTTAAAATTAAAACATTGCACTTTTTCAAGTTTTAGAATTCTAAATTCCTACTGGGATAATTGCACTGTTAATAATTAGTTAAATTCAAATTTTGAAATTTTTTTATTTATATCCTTTGCCACAATGCTATTTGAAATGATTTATATAATTTTAGTCTAAAAATATACAACATAAGAAGAAGCAAATGCAAGGGACTCTAGTAAGAAGTTTGCCCACCCCCCAAGCGCCATATGCTCAACCTAATATTGAAGCTTGCGATTGCTATTTATATTATTTTTCCACTAAATTGTATTGCATGCAATTGACTCCAACACATGTATTTTTGTTTATTTAACTTTTTCAAATATTATGTTTTTCTCACCATTCAAATGTAATGGCATTAGCAATAAATTTTAAAATCAAAACATTGCACTTTTTCAATTTTTAGAATTCTAAATTCCTATTGGGATAAATGCACTGCTAATAATTTGTTAAATTCAAATTTTGAAATTTTTTTAATTATCTCCTTTGCCACAATACTATTTGAAATGATTTATATAATTTTAGTCTAAAAATATACAACATAAGAAAAAACAAATGCAAGAAACTCTAGTGAGAAGTTTGGCCACCCCTCAAGCGCAATATGCTGAACCTATTATTGAAGCTAGCGATTGCTATTTATATTATTCTTCCACTAAATTGTATTGCATGCAGTTGACTCCAATACATGTATTTTTGTTTATTTAACTTTTTCAAATATTATGTTTTTCTTACCATTCAAATGTAATGGCATCAACAATAAATTTTAAAATCAAAATATTGCACTTTTTCAATTTTTAGAATTCTAAATTCCTATTGGGATAAATGCACTGTTAATAATTAGTTAAATTTAAATTTTGAATTTTTGTAATTATCTCCTTAGCTACAATGCTATTTGAAATGATTTATCTAATTTTAGTCTAAAAATATACAAGATAAGAAAAAGCAAATGCAAGGGACCCTAATAAGAAGTGTGCTCACCCCCCTCAAGCGCAATATGCTCGACCTAATATTGAAACTTGTGATTACTATTTATATTATTCTTCCACTAAATTGTCTTACATACAATTGAGTTCAAGACATGTATTTTTGTGTATTTAATATTTTCAAATATTATGTTTTTCTCACCATTCAAATGTAATGGCATTAGCAATAAATTTTAAAATCAAAACATTGCACTTTTTCAATTTTTAGAATTCTAAATTCCTATTGGGATAAATTAACTGTTAATAATCAGTTGAATTTAAATTTTGAAATTTTTTTAATTATCTCCTTTGCCACAATGCTATTTGAAATGATTTATATAATTTTAGTCTAAAAATATACAACATAAGAAAAAGCAAATGTGAGGGACTCTAATAAGAAGTTTGCCCACCCCCCAAGTGCAATATGCTTAACCTAATATTGAATATTGAAGCTTGCGATTGCTATTTATATTATTCTTCCACTAAATTGTATTGCATGCAATTGACTCCAATACATGTATTTTTGTTTATTTAACTTTTTCAAATTTTATGTTTTTGTTACCATTCAAATGTAATGGCATTAGCAATAAATTTAAAAACAAACATTGCACTTTTTCACTTTTTAAAATTCTAAATTGCTATTGGGATAAATGTATTGTTAATAATCAGTTAAATTCAAATTTTGAAATTTTTTTATTTATATCCTTTGCCACAATGCTATTGGAAATGATTTATATAATTTTAGTCTAAAAATATACAACATAAGAAGAAGCAAATGCAAGGGACTTTAGTAAGAAGTTTGCCCACCCCCAAGCGCCATATGCTCAACCTAATATTGAAGTTTGCGATTGCTATTTATATTATTTTCCACTAAATTGTATTGCATGCAATTGACTCCAACACATGTATTTTTGTTTATTTAACTTTTTCAAATATTATGTTTTTCTCACCATTCAAATGTAATGGCATTAGTAATAAATTTAAAAATCAAAACATTGCACTTTTTCACTTTTTAGAATTCTAAATTGCTATTGGGATAAATGTATTGTTAATAATCAGTTAAATTCAAATTTGAAATTTTTTATTTATATCCTTTGCCACAATGCTATTGGAAATGATTTATATAATTTTAGTCTAAAAATATACAACATAAGAAGAAGCAAATGCAAGGGACTTTAGTAAGAAGTTTGCCCACCCCCAAGCGCCATATGCTCAACCTAATATTGAAGCTTGCGATTGCTATTTATATTATTTTTCCACTAAATTGTATTGCATGCAATTGACTCCAACACATGTATTTTTGTTTATTTAACTTTTTCAAATATTATATTTTTCTCACCATTCAAATGTAATGGCATTAGCAATAAATTTTAAAATGAAAACATTGCACTTTTTCAATTTTTAGAATTCTAAATTCCTATTGGGATAAATGCACTATTAATAATCAGTTAAATTTAAATTTTGAAATTTTTTTAATCATCTCCTTTACCACAAAGCTATTTGAAATTATTCATATAATTTTAGTCTAAAAATATACAAGATAAGAAAAAGCAAATGCAAGAGACACTAATAGGAAGTTTGCCCACCCCCCTCAAGCGCAATATGCTTGACCTAATAATGAAGCTTGCCATTGCTATTTATATTATTCTTCCATTAAATTGTATTGCATACAATTGAGTCCAATACATGTATTTTTGTTTATTTAACATTTCCAAATATTATGTTTTTCTTACCATTCAAATGTAATGGCATTAGCAATAAATTTTAAAATCAAAACATTGCACTTTTTCAATTTTTAGAATTCTAAATTCCTATTGGATAAATGCACTATTAATAATCAGTTAAATTTAAATTTTGAAATTTTTTTAATCATCTCCTTTGCCACAAAGCTATTTGAAATTATTCATATAATTTTAGTCTAAAAATATACAAGATAAGCAAAGGCAAATGCAAAGAGACCACTAATAGGAAGTTTGCCCACCCCCCTTAAGCGCAATATGCTCGACCTAATAATGAAAGCTTGCCATTGCATACAATTGAGTCCAATACATGTATTTTTGTTTATTTAACATTTCCAAATATTATGTTTTTCTCACCGCATCAAATGTAATGGCATTAGCAATAAATTTTAAAATCAAAACATTGCACTTTTTCAATTTTTAGAATTCTAAATTCCTATTGGGATAAATGCACTGTTAATAATCAGTTAAATTTAAATTTTGAATTTTTTTAATTATCTCCTTTGCCACAATGCTATTTGAAATGATTTATATAATTTTAGTCTAAAAATATACAAGATAAGAAAAAGCAAATGCAAGGGACCCTAATAAGAAGTTTGCCCACCCCCTCAAGCGCAATATGCTCGACCTAATATTGAAGTTTGCATTGCTATTTATATTATTCTTCCATTAAATTGTATTGCATGCAATTGACTCCAATACATGTATTTTTGTTTATTTAACATTTTCCAAATATTATGTTTTTCTCACCATTCAAATGTAATGGCATTAGCAATAAATTTAAAATCAAAACATTGCACTTTTTTCAATTTTTAGAATTCTAAATTCCTATTGGGATAAATGCACTGTTAATAATCAGTTAAATTTAAATTTTGAAAATTTTTTTAATTATCTCCTTTGCCACAATGCTATTTGAAATGATTATATAATTTTAGTCTAAAATCATACAACATAAGAAAAAGCAAATGCAAGGACTCTAATAAGAAGTTTGCCCACCCCCCAAGGCAATATGCTTAACCTAATATTGAAGCTTGCGATTGCTATTTATATTATTCTTCCACTAAATTGTATTGCATGCAATTGACTCCAATACATGTATTTTTGTTTATTTAACTTTTCAAATGTATGTTTTTCTTACCATTCAAATGTAATGGCATTAGCAATAAATTTCAAAATCAAAAATTGCACTTTTTTCAATTTTTAGAATTCTAAATTCCTATTGGGATAAATGCACTGTTAATAATCAGTTCAATTTAAATTTTGAAATTTTTTTAGTTATCTCCTTTGCCACAATGCTATTTGAAATGATTTATATAATTTTAGTCTAAAAATATACAACATAAGAAAAAGCACATGCGAGTGGACTCTAATAGAAGTTTTCCTCACCCCCCTCAAGCGCAATATGCTCGACCTAATATTGAAGTTTGCATTGCTATTTATATTATTCTTCCATTAAATTGTATTGCATGCAATTGACTCAATACATGTATTTTTTGTTGTATTAACATTTTCAAATATTATGTTTTCTCACCATTAAAATGTAATGACATTAGCAATCAAATTTTAAAATCAAACATTGCACTTTTTCAATTTTTAGAATTCTAAATTCCTATTGGGATAAATGCACTGTTAATAATCAGTTGAATTTGAAATTTTGAAATTTTTTTACATTATCTCCTTTGCCACAATGCTATTGAAATGATTATATAATTTTAGTCTAAAATCATACAACATAAGAAAAAGCAAATGCAAGGGACGCTAAAAGAAGTTTGCCTACCCCCCTCAAGCGCAATATGCTCAACCAATATTGAAGTTTGCGATTGCTATTTATATTATTCTTCCACTAAATTGTATTGCATGCAATTCGACTCCAATAAATGTATGTTTGTTTATTTAATATTTCCAAATGTATGTTTTTCTCACTGTTAAATGTAATGACATTAGCAATCAAATTTTAAAATCAAAACATTGCACTTTTTAATTTTTAGAATTCTAAATTCCTATTGGGATTAATGCACTGTTAATAATCAGTTGAATTTAAATTTTTGAAATTTTTTTTCAATTATCTCCTTTGCCACAATGCTATTTGATATGATTTAATATAATTTAGTCTAAAAATAACAAACATAAGAAAAAGCAAATTGCGATGTGACTCTAATAAGAAAGTTTGGCTCACCCCCCCTCGAAGCAAATATGCTCAAACCTAAATATTGAAGTTGCCAATTGTTATTTTATATTATTCTTCCATTAAGTGTATTGCATGCAATGACTGCAATACATGATGTTCTGTTATTTAATATTTCCAAATATATATGTTTTCTCACTGTTTTAAAATGTAATACATTAGCAATCATTTAAAAATCAAACATTTGCACTTTTTTAATTTTTAGAATTCTAAATTCCTATTGGGATAAATGCACTGTTAATAATCAGTTGAATTTAAAATTTTGAAATTTTTTTCATTATCTCCTTTGCCACAATGCTATTTGGAATGATTTATATAATTTTAGTCTAAATCCATACAACATAAGAAAAAGCAAATGCAAGGGACTCTGGTAAGAAGTTTGCCTACCCCCGCAAGCGCAATATGCTTAACCTAATATTGAAGCTTGCGATTGCTATTTATATTAATCTCCCACTAAATTGTATTGCATACAATTGAGTCGAATACATGTATTTTTGTTATTTAACATTTTTAAATATTATGTTTTTCTTACCATTCAAATGGAATGACATTAGCAATCAATTTTAAATTCAAAACACTTGCACCTTTTTCAATTTTTAGAATTCTAAATTCTTATAGGGATAAATGCACTGTTAATGAATCAGTTGAATTCAAATTTTGAAATTTTTTTTAACTAATCTCATTGCCTAAATGCTATTTGAAATGATTTATATAATTTTAGTCTAAAAATATACAACATAAGAAAAAGCAAATGCAAGTGACTCTAATAAGAAGTTTGCCCACCCCCCTCAAGCGCAATATGCTCACCTAATATTAAAGTTTGCGATTGCTATTTATATTATTCTTCCACTAAATTGTATTGCATACAATTGAGTCCAATACATGTATTTTTGTTTATTTAACATTTTCAAATATTATGTTTTTCTCACCATTCAAATGTAATGGCATTAGCAATAAATTTAAAAATCAAAACATTGCACTTTTTCAATTTTTAGAATTCTAAATTCCTATAGGGATAAATGCACTGTTAATAATCAGTTGAATTTAAATTTTGAAATTTTTTTAATTATCTCCTTTGCCACAATGCTATTTGAAATGATTTATATAATTTTAGTCTAAAAATATACAACATAAGAAAAAGGAAATGCAAGGGACTCTAATAAGAAGTTTGCCCAACCCCTCAAGCGCAATATGCTCGACCTAACATTGAAACTTGGATTGCTATTTATAATTTTCTTCCACTAAAGTGTAATTTTATACAATTGAGTCCAATACTTGTATTTTTGTGTATTTAACATTTTCAAATAATATGTTTTCCTCACCATTCAAATGTAATGGCATTAAAAATAATTTTAAAAATCAAAACATTGCACTTTTTTAATTTTTAGAATTCTAAATTCCTATAGGGATAAATGCACTGTTAATAACAAGTTGAATTTAAATTTTGAATTTTTTTTTGTAATCTCCATTGCCTCAATGCTATTTGAAATGAATTATATAGTTTTAGTCTAGAACATACAACATAGAAAAAGGAAATGCAATGGACTCTAATAAGAAGTTTGCCCACCCCCTCAAGTGCAATATGGCTCAACCTAATATTGAAGCTTGCAATTACTATGTATTGCATACAATTGAGTCCAAACATGTATTTTTGTGTATTTAACATTTTCAAATATTATGTTTTTCTCACCATTCAAATGTAATGGCATTAGCAATAAATTTAAAAATCAAAACATTGCACTTTTTCAATTTTTAGAATTCTAAATTCCTATAGGGATAAATGCACTGTTAATAATCAGTTGAATTTAAATTTTGAAATTTTTTTAATTATCTCCTTTGCCACAATGCTATTTGAAATGATTTATATAATTTTAGTCTAAAAATATACAACATAAGAAAAAGCAAATGCAAGGGACTCTAATAAGAAGTTTGCCCACCCCCCTCAAGCGCAATATGCTCGACCTAACATTGAAACTTGGGATTGCTATTTATAATTTTCTTCCACTAAAGTGTAATTTATACAATTGAGTCCAATACTTGTATTTTTGTGTATTTAACATTTTCAAATATTATGTTTTTCTCACCATTCAAATGTAATGGCATTAGCAATAAATTTAAAAATCAAAACATTGCACTTTTTCAATTTTTAGAATTCTAAATTCCTATAGGGATAAATGCATTGTTAATAATCAGTTGAATTTAAATTTTGAAATTTCTTTTAATCTTCATTGCCTCAATGCTATTTGAAATGATTTATATAGTTTTAGTCTAAGAACATGCAACAGAAGAAAAAGGAAATGCAATGGACTTTAACAAGAAGTTTCCCCACCCCCTCAAGCGCAATATGCTCAACTAATATTGAAATTTGTGATTGCTATTTATATTATTCTACCACAAAAGTGTATTGTATACAGTTGAGTCAAATACTTGTATTTTTATTTATTTAACATTTCAAATATTATGTTTTCTCACCATTCAAATGTAATGGCATTAGCAATAAATTTAAAAATCAAAACATTGCACTTTTTCAATTTTCAAAATTCTAAATTCCTATTGGGATAAATGCACTATTAATAATCAGCTGAATTTAAATTTTAAAAATTTTTTATTATCTCCTTTGCCACAATGCTATTTGAAATGATTTATATAAATTTAGTCTAAAAATATACAACATAAGAAAAGAAAATGCTAGTGTATCTAATAAGAAGTTTGCCCCCCCCTTAAGCGCAATATGCTCAACCTAACTTGAAACTTGGATTCCTATTTATAATTGTCTACCATTAAAGTGTAATTTATACAATTGAGTCCAATACTTGTATTTTTGTTTATTTAACATTTTCAAATATTATTTTTCTGGCCATTCAAAGTAATGGCATTAGCAATAAATTTAAAAATCAAAACATTGCACTTTTTCAATTTTCAAAATTCTAAATTCCTATTGGGATAAATGCATTATTAATAATCAGTTGAATTTAAATTTTAAAATTTTTTATTATCTCCTTTGCCACAATGCTAATTGAAATGATTTATATAATTTTAGTCTAAAAATATACAACATAAGAAAAGCAAATGCAAAGGTCTTAATAAGAAGTTTGCCCACCCCCCTCAAACGCAATATGCTGGACCTAACTTTGAAACTTGGGATTGCTATTTATAATTTTCTTCCACTAAAGTGTAATTTATACAATTGAGTCCAATACTTGTATTTTTGTATTTAACATTTTCAAATATTATATTTTTCTCACCATTCAAATGTAATGACATTAGCAATAAATTAAAAATCAAAACATTGCACTTTTTCAATTTTTAAATTCTAAATTCCTATAAGGATAAATGCATTGTTAATAATCAGTTGAATTTAAATTTTGAAATTTTTTGGTTATCTCCTTTGCCTCAATGCTATTTGAAATGATTTATATAATTTTAGTTTAAAAACATACAACATAAGAAAAAGCAAATGCAATGGACTCCAATAAGAAGTTTCCCCACCCCTCAAGCGCAATATGCTCAACCTAATTTTGAAACTTGGGATTGCTATTTATATTTTCTTCAATAAAGTGTAATTTATATAATTGAGTCCAATACATGTATTTTGGTTTATTTAACATTTTCAAATATTATGTTTTTTCACCATTCAAATGTAATGGCATTAGCAATAAATTTAAAAATCAAAACATTGCATTTTTCAATTTTTAAAATTCTAAATTCCTATAAGGATAAATGCACTGTTAATAATCTGTTGAATTTAAATTTTAAAATTTTTTTGGTTATCTCCATACCTCAATGTTATTTGAAATGATTTATATGTTTTAGTCTAAAAAATACAACATAAGAAAAAGGAAATGCAATGGACTCTAATAAGAAGTTTCCCCACCCCCCTCAAGCGCAATATGCTCAAGCTAATATTGAAGTTTGCGATTGTTATTTATATTATTCTTTCACTAAGGTGTATTGTATATAATTGAGTCCAATACTTGTATTTTTGTGTATTTAAATTTTCAAATATTATGTTTTCTCACCATTTAGATGTAATGGCATTAGCAATAAATTTAAAAATCAAAACATTGCATTTTTTCAATTTTTAGAATTCTAAATTCCTATGGATAAATGCACTGTTAATAATCTGTTGAATTTAAATTTTGCAATTTTTTTAGTTATCTCCTTTGCCTCAATGCTATTTGAAATGATTTATATATTTTAGTCTAAAAATACAACATAAGAAAATGGAAATGCAATGGACTCTAATAAGAAGTTTTACCCACCCCTCTCAAGCGCAATATGTTACCTAACATTCAAACATGAGATTGCTATTTATAATATTCTTCCACTAAAGTGTATTTTATCCAATTGAGTCCAATACTTGTATTTTTGTGTATTTATCCTTTTCAAATATTATGTTTTCTCACAATTCAAATGTAATGGCATTAGCAATAAATTTAAAAATCAAAACATTGCACTTTTTCAATTTTAGAATTCTAAATTCCTATAAGGATAAATGCATTGTTAATAATCTATTGAATTTAAATTTTGAATTTTTTTTAATTATATCCTTTGCCACAATGTTATTTGAAATGATTTATATAATTTTAGTCTAAAAATATACAACATAAGAAAAAGCAAATGCAAGGGACTCTAACAAGAAATTTGCCCACCCCTCAAGTGCAATATGCTCGACTTAACATTGAAACTTGGGATTGCTATTTATAATATTCTTCCACTAAAGTGTACTTTATACAATTGAGTCTATACTTGTGAAGTTCCCAACTTCACCCTAGGATCTACTAGTCTGTGATACTGAGGGAGGGTGAATTAGTATTACTCTCTTGAAAAACTCTAATAATTTAGGCCAAGGTACTCTACTTCTTTAATACTTTAGCTTTTGTCAATATGCGGGTGGGTGAACAACTTCAAACTCTTCTCAAAATTGAATTCTTTCTCAGATTTAACTAAGGTAGATCTATTGTTACCTATTAATCATAATAGTCCCCAAGTTACCTTTCATACACCATACCTATTAAACGGATTGGTTGTTCTTGATTAGGTCTTCTTTTAGGTTATGGGTTTGATGATTCTTTAGCTTTGTTCACAACTCAATTCAAAACACAGAATGTAAATTCAAAACAAGGACACAAGAGATTTACGTGGTTCGGCCAATATGACCTACTCCACGGTGGTAGGGATTCTTCCTCTACCGAGACAATCCACTATACTTGAGAATACCAGTGTGGTATCCACTATGATTACAATGTAGTTACAATGGATGTCTTAATCTTCTACTCCTTTCACTATTACAAATACAAAGCAATCACAATACAAAGAGTGTCACCTGCTGTGCCTACCCTTCTTCTAACTTGTCTTGCCTCTGCTTTATTTGAATAGGCTGCTTCACTGCTACTTGGAAGATCACCAAAACACTCTCTAACCTCTCTTGAAGAAATCTAGAAATTCGTTGAGTTCTCTTTAAGCTTCACAGAATGTCTTCACTAGGTTGTCTTACACACACACACCTCCACACACAAGAGATAAGTCTTGGTTTATATATTGCCCTCTATGGAAACCCTAGTAGGGTTTACTGTAGCTGCAGCAGACTTCCTTTCTTGCTTTTTTCTTTCTGCTGAAATCTCATCCTTTGAATGCTTGAATGAACGGCCAGGATTGTCCATGAATAGTTAAAAATGTACAGAAAAACTGTCCCTATAACTGCCTATCTTTTGGAAATGCTAAGTTAAATTCTGTAACCTTCCCTTCTTCCAGACTCCTGTCTGTCCGTAACCAGAATTATTCCTCCTTAGGAATCACTCCGTAACCACGGAATTACTCCGTAACTACAGAATTGATCCATAACCCTAGAATTGCTCCGTACCTCAACTTCACTGTTCATCCACTTCCGGAATGCTCCGCTCCTACAGAATTACTCCGCACTTCCGGAATTTACTCCGTAACTCCGAAATCCACTGTTCATCCTGTGGAGTGGTCTTCTTATGACCAATGTTATGGAATCTTCCTTTAGACTTGTCCTTCGGATGGTCTTATGGAATCTTCTTATGAATCATCCTGTGGACCATCTTATGGACTCATCTTTCGGACTTCTCCTGCAGACCACCTTACGGAATCTTCTTACGGACTCCTCTTGCGGACCATCTTACGGACACTTCCTCTAACTTTTGCTCCTGGACTTAGTCTCAGGACAGGTTTATGGACTTGCAGATTTAACTTCTTATGAACTTATTATCTGTATACAACCTTGTCACACTGTCACACTAAGACTTAAGCAATGCTAAACTCCCTCTACAAGTAGATCACTTTACGAGGTTATTTGACATGCTAGTTTATCCTGTAATTCTTGAGATATGAGCCACTTCTGTTTGCACACTTAAATCTGGTTGACAACAATTACAACTCATACAAGGTTGTTGGAACAACAATCTCCCCTTTGTAATTGTTGGCAACACTCACAACAAAAGCCATTATGCAGCAGTCCTTCATAATCTTCTTAGAGTAATAATCCAGAAGCAAATGGATTACAACTCCCCCTAAATATGCACTCCCCTTCCTTAACAGCTCCCTCTGCACTGTTGCTTCTCTCCCCTTTGCCAACCAATTACAAATTTGAAAAACCGCAAAGTAGAGATGGAGGATTCACCTAAACTTCAGGCTTGAGGAGGCATTTGCACAGACAGACTCATTCTGTGCTTTTCAAATAGCTTTGTGGACAGGAGTTTAGTTAGAATATCTGAGATTTGATCTTTAGTGCCAATATACTCCAACTGAATTATGCCCTCTTCCACTTGATCCTTGATAAAGTGATACCGGATGTCAATATACGTGCTCCTTGAATGTTGAACTGGATTCTTGCTGAGATCAATTGCACTTTGATTATCACAAAGTACACTTACTGGTAACTTCACTTCAACACCCAAATTTGCCAATTGTCTTTGCATCCATATCACTTGAGTACATGCTGCACAAGCAGCCATATACTCAGCCTCAGCTATGCTCAAAGCAACACTGTTTTGCTTTCTACTTAACCATGCAACACACTTTGAACCCAAGTAGAAGTTGCAGCCGTTGGTTGATTTTCTATCATCTGTACTTCCTACCCAGTCTGCATCAGTGTATGCTTGTAGTTTTACAGAATTCATGGCAGGATGCCACAAACCCATTTCCAATGTCCCTTTGAGGTATCTTAGGATTCTTTTCACTGCTAACACATAAGATTCCTTAGGATCAGCTTGGAATCTGCTGCAATGCACACAGCTTGCATGAGATCAGGCCTTGACGCTGTAAGGTATAGAAGGCTCCCTATCATCTTCCTGTATTTTGTAGGGCTTGTACTCCTTCCTTCCTGATCTTTTGTTAACTTGCAGCCCACTGTCATAGGGGTACTGACAGGTCTGCTATCCTTCATGCCAAACTTTTTCAGCATCTCTTTGCATATTTTGTATGAGAAATAAAAATACCTTCTTCACATTGTTTCATCTGTAATCCAAGAAAGTAAGTCATTTCTCCAATCAATGAGTCTTGTGTATTTAACATTTTCAAATATTATGTTCTCTCACAATTCAAATGTAATGGCATTAGTAATAAATTTAAAAATCAAAACATTGCACTTTTTCAATTTTTAGAATTCTAAATTCCTATAAGGATAAATGCACTGTTAATAATCAGTTGAATTTAAATTTTGAAATTTTTTTAGTTTTCTCCTTTGCCTCAATGCTATTTGAAATGATTAATATGGTTTTAGTCTAAAAACATACAACATAAGAAAAAGGAAATGCAATGGACTCCAATAAGAAGTTTCCCCACCCCCTCAAGTGCAATATGCATAACCTAATATTTAAGTTTACGATTGCTATTTATACTATTTTTCCACTAAAGTGTATTGTATATAATTGAGTCTAATACTTCAATTTTTGTTTATTTAACATTTTTCAAATATTATATTTTCTCACCATTAAGATGTAATGACATTAGTAATAATTTTAAAATTAAAACATTGCACTTTTTCAATTTTTAGAATTCTAAATTCCTATAGGGATTAATGCACTATTAATAAAGAGTTGAATTGAAAATTTGAAATTTTTTTAATTAACTCCTTTGCCACAATACTTTTTGAAATGATTTATATAATTTAAGTCTAAAAATATACAACATAAGAAAAAGCAAATGCAAGGGACTCTAATAAGAAGTTTGCCCAGCCCCCTCAAGCGCAATATGCTCAACCTAACATTGAAACTTGCGATTGCTATTTATAATTTTCTTCCACTAAAGTGTAATATATACAATTGAGTCCAATACTTGTATTTTGTTATTTAACATTTTCAAATATATATTTTCTCACCATTCAAATGTAATGGCATTAGTAATAAATTTAAAAATCAAAACATTGCAATTTTTCAATTTCTAGAATTCTAAATTCCTATAGGGATAAATGCACTCTTAATAATCAATTGAATTTAAATTTTGAAATTTTTTTAAATTCTCTCCTTTGCCACAATGTTATTTGAAATGATTTATACAATTTTAGTCTATAAATATACAACATAAGAAAAGCAAATGCAAGGGACTCTAATAAGAAGTTTGCCCACCCTCTTAAGCGCAATATGCTCGACTTAACATTCAAACTTCAGATTGCTATTTATAATATTCTTCCACTAAAGTGTATTTTATCCAATTGAGTCCAATACTTATATTTTTGTGTATTTAACATTTTCAAATATTATATTTTCTCGCAATTTGAATGTAATGGCATTATTAATAAATTTAAAAATCAAAACATTGCACTTTTCAATTTTAGAATTCCAAATTCCTATAGGGATAAATGCACTGTTAATAATCAGTTGAATTTAAATTTTAAAATTTTTTTAATTATCTCTTTGCCATAATGTTATTTGAAATGATTTATATAATTTTACTCTACAAATATACAACATAAGAAAAAGCAAATGCAAGGGATCTAATAAGAAGTTTGCCCAGCCCCCTCAAGCACAATATGTTCAACCTAATATTCAAACTTGGGATTGCCATTTATAATATTCTTCCACTAAAGTGTATTTTATCCAATTGAGTCCAATACTTGTATTTTTGTGTATTTAACCTTTTCAAATATTATGTTTTCTTACAACTCAAAATGTAATGGTATTAGTAATAAATTTAAAAATCAAACATTGCACTTTTTCAATTTTAGAATTCTAAATCCTATAGGGATAAATGCACTGTTAATAATCAGTTGAATTTAAATTTTGAAATTTTTTAGTAATCCCTATTGCCTCAATGCTATTGAAATGATTTTTATACTTTTAGTCTAAGAAACATACAACATAAGAAAAGAAAATGCAATGGACATAATAAGAAGTTTCCCCACCCCCCTTAAGCACAATATGCTCAACCTAGTATTGAAACTTGCGATTGCTATTTATATTATTCTTCCACTAAAGTGTATTCTATACAATTGAGTACATATATATGTATTTTTGTTTATTTAATATTTTCAAAATATTATGTTTTTCTCACTATTCAAATGCAATGGCATTAGTAATGAATTTAAAAGTAAAATTGCACTTTTTCAATTTTTAGAATTCTAAATTCCTATAGGGATTAATGCACTATTAATAAAAGTTGAATTGAAAATTTGAAATTTTTTTAATTAACTCCTTTGCCACAATCTTTTTGGAAATGATTTATATAATTTAAGTCTAAAAAATACAACATAAAGAAAAGAAATGCAAGGGACTCAAATAAGAAGTTTGCCCAACCCCTCAAGCACATATGCTCGACCTAATATTGAAACTTAATGATTGCTTTATTTTATTTTCTTCCCTAAATTGTATTGCATATAATTGAGTCCAAAATATGTATTTTGTTTTATTATACATTTTCAAATATTATGTTTTCTCACCATTCAAATGTAATGGCATTAGTAATAAATTTTAAAATCAAAACATTGCACTTTTTCAATTTTAGAATTCTAAATTCTTATAGGGATAAATGCACTATTAATAAACAGTTGAATT
>JAIRCJ010000767.1:0-49139 GCA_020883675.1 Bruguiera gymnorhiza
TTTTTTCATTTTAATCTATTACTTTTGAAAAGATTTATTAATAAATAATAATCTTTAAAAAATTTATTGAATAAATAACACATTTTTTATTATATATATATATATATATATATTATATATATATAATAAAATTAGATTAAATTAAAATTAATTTTTAAATTGTATTAATCTGAATGATTGGATCGTTCCAATTTTTAAAATTTTAATTATAAAAAGATTGGTGGGACGACTCCTTTTGTCCGTAATGTTAACGCGTCCTCCTTGGTGGCTTGCGCTGTCTCTTATTCTCTCTGCATCATTTGCATTCATCCACTAAAGTGTCTTTATCTAACTAAGTCCATTACTTGTATTTTTGTTCAAATTAGTATATTGAATATTAATATTTTCACATATTATATTTTTCTCACCAATTAAATCAAATGACATTAAGAATAAATTCAAAGATCAAAATATTTCAATTTTGCAATTTTTAGAATTTTAAAATCTACTAGGGATAATTGAATTGTCAATACCTTATCTGTTGAATTAAATCTCGCAATTTTTTGAATTATTTCCTTTCGCCTACAACGCAATTTGAAATGCAATTTATTATAATCTTCAAGCATTCACCTTTAAGAAAAACAAAGCTTAACCTGACTGTATATAAGAAGGTTCTGCACACCCATACTAGGGATGATTGTGATTAACACAACATCGATACTTAGAATTCGCTATTTAATATATTAACCACTAAAGAGTATTTTATGCAATTAACCGTTCTAATACTTGATATTTTGTTCAATTAACATATTCAAATATTATATTTTTCTCACCAATCAAATCAAACGACATTAACAATAAATTAAAAATCAAAAATATTGCATTTTTGCAATTTTTAAAATTTTACAATCCTGCTAAGAATAACTGAATTGTCGATACTTTGTTGAATTTACATTTTGCAATTTTTGAATGTCTCCTTTGGCCTCAGCGCAATTTGAAATGAATTTATATAATCTTCAGGCAAATTACTTAGGAAAAGCAAAAGTAATGGACTATAATAAGAAGGTGCTGCACTCCCATCTTGGGATATATGCTTAACACAACATTGAAACTTGGGATTGCTATTTATAATATTCATCCACTAACGTGTATTTTATTGCAATTGAGTCCATTACTTGTATTTTTGTTCAATTAACTTATTAAGATATTGTATTTTTCTCACCAATCAAATCTAACGATATTAACAACAAATTTAAAAATGGAAATATTTGCATTTTTGCAATTTCTAGAATTTTAAAATCTGCTAGGGATAAATGAATTGTCCATACTCTGTTCAAATTTAAATTTTGCAATTTTCTGAATTGTGTCCTTTCCTCAACGCAATTTGAAAATGATTTTTGTAATCTTCAAGCAAATTACTTAAGGAAAAAGCAAAAGTAATGGACTATAATAAGAAGTTTTTGCACTCTCATCTAGGGATATATTCTTAACACAACATTGACAATAGGATTGCTATTATTACTTTTCATCCACAATTTAAAAATCAAAATATTGCATTTTTTCTAATTTTTAGAATTTTAAAATCTGCTAGGGATAAATGAATTGTCCATACCTGTTTAATTTAAATTTTGCAATTTTCTAAATTCTCTCCTTTGCCCCAACACAATTTCAAAACATTTATATAATCTTTAGGCAAATTAGTTAAGAAAAAGCAAAAGCAATGGATTGTAATAAGAAGGTTCTGCACTCTCATCTTGGGATATATACTTAACACAACATTGAAACATGGGACTGCTATTTATAATATTCATCCACTAAAGTGTATTTTATGCAATTGAGTCCATTACTTGTATTTTTGTTCAATTAACATATTCAAATATTATATTTTTCTCACCAATCAAATCAAACGACATTAACAATAAATTTAAAAATCAAAATATTTCGATTTTGCAATTTTTAGAATTTTAAAATCTGCTACAGATAAATGAATTGGTAATATTCTGTTGAATTTAAATTTTGCAATTTTCTAAATTATGTCCTTCGCCTCAATGCAATTTGAAATGATTTATATAATCTTCAAGCAAATTACCTAAGAAAAAGCAAAAGTAATCAACTGTAATAAGAAGGTTCTGCACCCTCATCTAGGGATAAATGCTTCACACAACATTGACGCTTGGAATTTCTATTTATAACATTTATCCACTAAAGTGTATTTTATGCAATGAAGTCTATTACTTGTATTTTTGTTCAATTAACATATTCAAATATTGTATTTTTTTCACCAATCAAATCAACCAACATTAACGATAAATTTAAAAATCAAAATATTTCATTTTTCCAATTTTTAGAATTTGAAAATCTGTTAGGGATAAATGAATTGTCAATACTCTGTTGAATTTAAATTTTGCAATTTTTTGAATTGTCTCCTTTGCCTCAACTTAATTTTAAATGATTTATATAATCTTTAGGCAAATTACTTAAGAAAAAGCAAAAGCAATCGACTGTAATAAAAAGCTTATGCACCCCCATCTAGGGATATATGTTTAACACAACATCGATACTTGGAATTGCTATTTATAATATTTATCCACTAAAGAGTATTTTATGAAATTAAGTCTATTACTTGTACTTTTGTGCAATTAACATATTCAAATATTATATTTTTCTCGCCAATCAAATCAGATGACATTAACAATAAATTTAAAAATCAAAATATTACATTTTTGCAATTTTTAGAATTTTACAATCTACTAGCGATAACTGAATTGTCAATACTCTGTTAAATTTAAATTTTGCAATTTTTTGAATTGTCTCCTTTGCCCCAACGTAATTTGAAATGACTTATATAATCTTCAAGCAAATTACTTAAGAGAAAGCAAAAGCAATGGACTGTAATAAGAAGGTTTTGCACTCCCATCTAGGGATATATGCTTAACGCAATATTGAAACTTGGAATTGCTATTTATAATATTCATTCACTAAAGTGTATTTTATGCAATTAAATCCATCACCTGTATTTTTGCTCAATTAACATGTTTAAATATTATATTTTTCTCACCAACCAAATCAAATAACATTAAAAATAAATTTAAAAATCAAAATATTGCATTTTTTGCAATTTTTAAAATTTTAAAATCTGATAGGAATAAATGAATTGTCAATACTCTGTTGAATTTAAATTTTGCAATTTTTTGAATTGCCTCCTTTGCCTCAACGCAATTTGAAATGATTTATATAATCTTCAGACAAAGTATTTAAGAAAAAGCAAAAGTAATGTACTGCAATAAGAAGGTTCTGCACTCTTATCTTGGAATATATACTCAACACAATATTGAAACTTGGCATTGCTATTTATAATATTCATTCACTAAAGTGTATTTTATGCAATTGAGTCCATCACCTGTATTTTTGCTTAATTAACATGTTCAAATATTATATTTTTCTCATCAATCAAATCAAACGACTTAACAATAAATTTAAAAATCAAAATATTGCATTTTTTGCAATTTGTATAATTTTAAAATCTGATAAGGATAAATGAATTGTCAATACTCTGTTGAATTTAAAGTTTGCAATTTTTTGAATTGTCTTCTTTTCCTCAATGCAATTTGAAATGATTTATATGATCTTCACACAAATTACTAAAGAAAAAGCCAAAGCAATGGACTGTAATAAAAAGGTTCTGTACTCCCATTTAGGGATATATGCTTAACATAACATTGAATGTTGGAATTGCTTTTTATAATATTAATCCACTAAAGAGTATTTTATGCAATTAACTCTATTACTTGTATTTTTGTTAAATTAACGTATTCAAATATTATATTTTTCTAACCAATCAAATCAAACGACATTAACAATAAATTTAAAAATCAAAATATTGCATTTTTGCAATTTTTAGAATTTTAAAATCTGCTAGGGATAAATGAATTGTTAATACTCTGTTGAATTTAAATTTTGCAATTTTCTGAATTGTCTCCTTTGCTTCAATGCAATTTAAAATGATTTATATAATCTTTAGGCAAATTACTTAAGAAAAAGTAAAAGCAACTGACTGTAATAAGAAGGTTATGCACCCCCATCTAGGGATATATGCTTAACACAACATCGATACTTGGAATTGCTATTTATAATATTTATCCACTAAAGAGTATTTTATGCAATTAAGTCTATTACTTGTATTTTTGTTCAATTAACATATTCAAATATTATATTTTTCTCACTAATCAAATCAAACGACATTAACGATAAATTGAAAAATCAAAATATTGCATTTTTGCAATTTTTAGAATTTTACAATTTACTAGCAATGACTGAATTGTCAATACTCTGTTGAATTTAAATTTTGCAATTTTTTGAATTGTCTCCTTGGCCCCAACGCAATTTGAAATGACTTATATAATCTTCAGGCAAATTACTTAAGAGAAAGCAAAAGCAATAAACTGTAATAAGAAGGTTCTGCACTCCCATCTAGGGATATATGCTTAACGCAACATTGAAACTTGGAATTGCTATTTATAATATTCATTCACTAAAGTGTATTTTATGCAATTGAGTCCATCACCTGTATTTTTGCTCAATTAACATGTTTAAATATTATATTTTTCTCATCAACCAAATCCAATGACATGAACAATAAATTTAAAAATCAAAATATTGCATTTTTTGCAATTTTTAGAATTTTAAAATCTGATAGGAATAAATGAATTGTCAATAATCTGTTGAATTTAAATTTTTCAATTTTTTCAATTGTCTCCTTTGCCTCAATGCAATTTGAAATGATTTATATAATCTTCAGGCAAATTACTTAAGATAAAACAAAAGCAATGGACTGTAATAAGAAGGTTCTGCACTCCCATCTAGGGATATATGCTTAACACAACATTGAAACTTGGGATTACTATTTATAATATTCATCCACTAATGTGCATTTTATGCAATTGAGTCCATTACTTGTATTTTTGTTCAATTGACTTATTAAAATATTGCATTTTTCTCTCCTATCAAATCGAACTACATAACCAATGAATTTAAAAATCAAAATATTGCATTTTTGCAATTTTTTGAATTTTCAAATCTACTAGGGATAAATGAGTTGTCAATACTCTGTTGAAGTTATATTTTGCAATTTTCTAAATTGTCTCGCTTGCCTCAACGTAATTTGAAATGATTTATATAATCTTCAGGCAAATTACTTAAGAAAAAGCAAAAGTAATGGACTGTAATAAGAAAGTTTTGCACTCCTATCTAGGGATATATGCATAACACAACGTTGAATCTTGGGATTGCAAGTTGTAATATTCATCCACTAAAGTGTATTTTATGCAACTGGGTCCATTACTTGTATTTTTGTTCAATTAACATATTCAAATATTATATTTTTCACACATTATATTTTTCTCGCCAATTAAATCAAATGACATTAGCAATAAATTTCAAAATCAAAATATTTCAATTTTTCAATTTTTAGAATTTTAATATCTGGTAGGGATACATGAATTGTCAATACTTTGTTGAATTTAAATTTTGCAATTTAGCTCAACGCAATTTTAAATGATTTATATAATCTTCTAGCAAATTACTTAAGAAAAAGCCGAAGCAATGGACTGTAATCAGAAGGTTCTGCACTCCCATCTAGGGATATATGCTTCACACAACATTGATGCTTGGAATTGCTATTTATAATATTTATCCACTAAAGTGTATTTTATGCAACTTAGTCTATTACTTGTATTTTTGTTCAATTAACATATTCAAATATTGTATTTTTCTCACCAATCAAATCAAACAACATTAACAATAAATTTAACAATCAAAATATTGCATTTTTGTAATTTTAAAAATTTTACAATCTACTAGGAATAACTAAATCGTCAATACTCTGTTGAATTTACATTTTGCAATTTTTTGAATTGTCTCCTTTGCCTCAGCGCAATTTGAAATGATTTATATAATCTTCAGACAAATTACTTAATAAAAAGCAAAAACAATGGACTGTAATAAGAAGTTTCGACACTCTCATTTTGGGATATATGCTTAACACAACATTGAAACTTGGGATTGCTATTTATAATATTCATTCACTAACGTGTATTTTATGCAATTAAGTCCATTACTGGTATTTTTGTTCAATTAACTTGTTAAGATATTGTATTTTTCTCACCAATCAAATCTAACGACATTAACAACAAATTTAAAAATCAAAATATTACAATTTTGCAATTTCTAAAATTTTATAATCTGCTAGGGATATGTAAATTGTCAATAATCTGCAGAATTGTTATTTTGCAATTTTCTTAATTGTCTCCTTTGCCTCAATGCAATTTGAAATGGTTTATAGAATTATTGTCTTCAGACAAATTACTTTGGAAAAAGGAAAAGCAATGGACTCAAATAAAATGGTTCTACACTCTCATCTAGGAATATATGCTTCACACAACCTTGAAACTTGAGATTGCTATTTATAATATTCATCCACTAAAGTGTATTTTATGCAATTGGGTCCATTACTTGTATTTTTGTTCAATTAACATATTCAAATATTATATTTTTCACATATTATATTTTTCTCACCAATTAAATCAAACGACATTAACAATAAATTTAAAAATCAAAATATTTCAATTTTGCAAATTTTAGAATTTTAAAATCTGCTAGGGATAAATGAATTGTCAATATTCTGTTGAATTGAAATTTTGCAATTTTTTGAATTGTCCCCTTTGCCTCAACGCAATTTGAAATGATTTATATAATTTTCAGGACAATTACTTGAGAAAAAGTAAAAGCAATTGACTGTAATAGGAAGGTTCTGCACCCCCATCAAGGGATATATACTTAACACAACATTGATACTTGGAATTGCTATTTATAATATTTATCCACTAAAGAGTATTTTATGCTATTAAGTCTATTACTTCTATTTTTGTTCAATTAACATATTCAAATATTATATTTTTCGCACCAATCAAATCAAACGACATTAATAATAAATTTAAAAATCAAAATATTGCATTTTTGCAATTTTTAGAATCTTAAAATCTGCTTGGGATAAATAAATTGTCAATACTCTGCAGAATTTAAATTTTGCAATTTTTTGAATTATCTCCTTTGCCTCAACACAATTTGAAATGATTTACATAATCTTCTGGCAAATTACTTAAGAAAATGCAAAAGCAATAGACTGTAATAAGAAGGTTCTACACTTCCATCTAAGGATATATGCTTCACACAATATTGAAACTTGGAATTGCTATTTGTAATATTCTTCCACTAAAGTATATTTTATGCAATTGAGTCAATTACTTGTATTTTTTGTTCAATTAACATGTTCAAATATTATATTTTTCTCAGCAATCAAATCAAACGACATTAACAATAAATTTAAAAACCAAAATATTGCATTTTTGCAATTTTTAGAATTTTAAAATCTACTAGGGATAAATGAATTATACATACTCTGTTAAATTTAAATTTTGCAATTTTCTAGATAGACTCCTTTGCCTCAACGCAATTAGAAAAGATTTATATAATCTTCAAGCAAATTACTTAACAAAAAGCAAAAGCAATGGACTATAATAAGAAGGTTATGCACTTCCATTTAGGGATATATGCTTAACACAACATTGAAACATGGGAATGCTATTTATAATATTCATTTACTAAAGTGTATTTTATGCAATTGGGTCCATTACTTGTATTTTTGCTTAATTAACTTATTCAAATATTGTATTTTTCTCACCAATAAAATCAAACGACATTGACAATAAATTTAATAATCAAAATATTGCATTTTTGCAATTTTTAGAATTCTAAAATCTGCTATGCATAAATGAATTGTCAATACTCTGTTGAATTTAAATTTTGCAATTTTCTAAATTGTCTCGTTTGCCTCAACACAATTTGAAATGGTTTATATAATTTTTAGGCAAATTACTTAGGAAAAAGCAAAAGCAATTGACTGTAATAAGAAGGGTATGCACTCCTATCCTGGGATATATGCTTAACATAACATTGAAATTTGGGATTGCTATTTATAAGATTCATCCACTAACGTGTATTTTATGCAATTAAGTCGATTACTTGTATTTTTGTTCAATTAACTTATTAAAATATTGCATTTTTCTCACCAATCAAACCTAACGACATTTACAACAAATTTAAAAATCAATATATTGCATTTTTGCAAGTTTTAGAATTTTAAAATCTGTTAAGAATAAATAAATTGTCAATAATCTGCATAATTATAATTTTGAAATTTTCTTAATTGTCTCCTTTGCCTCAATGCAATTTGAAATGATTTATAAAATTATTGTCTTCAGACAAATTGCTTAAGAAAAAGGAAAAGCAATGAACTCAAATAAGATGGTTCCCCACTCCCATCTAGGGATATATGCTTCACACAACTTTGAAACTTGAGATTGCTATTTATAATATTCATCCACTTGAGATTGCTATTTATAATATTCATCCACTAAAGTGTATTTTATGCAATTGGGTCCATCACTTTTATTTTTGTTCAATTAATATATTCAAATATTTCAATTTTGCAATTTTTAGAATTTTAAAATCTACTAGGGATAAATGAACTGTCGATACTCTATTGAATTTAAATTTTGCAATTGTCTGAATTGTCTCCTTTGCCTCAACACAATTTGAAATGATTTATATAATTTTCAGGCAAATTACTTAAGAAAAAACAAAAGCAATGGACTGTAATAAGAAGATTCTGCACTCTCATCATAAGATATATGCTTAACACAACATTGAAACTTGGTATTGCTATTTATAATATTCATCCACTAACATGCATTTTATGCAATTGAGTTCATTACTTGTATTTTTGTTCAATTAACTTATTAAAATATTGCATTTTTCTCACCAATCAAATCAAACGACATTAACAATAAATTTAAAAATCAAAATATTACACTTTTGCAATTTTTAGAATTTTAAAATCTGCTAGGGATAAAGGAATTGTCAATACTCTATTGAATTTAAATTTTGCAATTGTTTGAATTGTCTCATTTGCCTCAATGAAATTTGAAATGATTTATATAATTTTCAAGCTAATTTTTAGGCAAATTACCTAAGAAAAAGTAAAAGCAATCGACTGTCATAAGAAGGTTCTTCACCCCCCCTCTAGGGATATATGCTTAACACAACATTGATCCTTGGAATTGCTATTTATAATATTTATCCACTAAAGAGTATTTTATGCAATTAAGTCTATTACTTGTATTTTTGTTCAATTAACATATTCAAATATTATATTTGTCTCACCAATCAAATCAAACAACATTAACAATAAATTTAAAAATCAAAATATTGCATTTTTGCAATTTTTAGAATTTTACAATCTACTTGGGATAATCGAATTGTCAATATTTTATTGAATTTAAATTTTGCAATTTTTTGAATTGTCTCCTTTGCCTCAACGCAATTTGAAATCACTTATATAATCTTCAGGCAAATTACTTTAGACAACGTAAAAGTAATGGACTGTAATAAGAAGGTTATGCACTCCCATCTAGCGATATATGCTTAACCCAACATTGAAACTTGGAATTGCTATTTATAATATTCATTCACTAAAGTGTATTTTATGCAATTGAGTCCATCACCTATATTTTTGCTCAATTAACATGTTCAAATATTATATTTTTCTCACCAATCAAATCAAATGACATTAACAATAAATTTAGAAATCAAAATATTGCATTTTTGCAATTTTTTGAATTTTAAAATTTGCTAAGGATAAATGAATTATACATACTTTGTTGAATTTAAATTTTTCAATTTTTTGAATTGACTCACTTGCCTCAATGCAATTTGAAAAGATTTGTATAATCTTCAGGCAAATTACTTAAGAAAAAGCAAAAGTAACAAACTATAATAAGGAGATTCTGCACTCTCATCTTGGGATATATGCTTAACACAACATTGAAACTTACTATTGCTATTTAGAATATTCATCCTTTAACGTGGATTTTATGCAATTAAGTCCATTACTTGTATTTTTGTTAAATTAACTTATTCAAATATTATATTTTTCTCACCAATCAAATCAAATGACATTAACAATAAATTTAATAATCAAAATATTGCATTTTTGCAATTTTTAGAATTTTAAAATCCGCTAAGGATAAATGAATTGTCAATACTCTCTTGAATTTAAATTTTGCAATTTTCTAAATTGTCTCATTTGCCTCAACGCAATTTGAAATAATTTATATAATCTTCAGGCAAATTACTTAAGAAAAAGCAAAAGCAATGGATTGTAATAAGAAAGTTATGCACTCCCATCTAGGGATATATGCATAACACAACGTTGAATCTTGGGATTGCAAGTCATAATATTCATCCACTAAAGTGTATTTTATGCAATTAGGTCCATTACTTGTATTTTTGTTCAATTAACATATTGAAATATTGCATTTTTGACATATTATATTTTTCTCACCAATGAAATCAAACGTCATTAACAATAAATATAAAAATCAAAATATTTCAATTTTGCAATTTTTTCCAAATTTAAAATCTACTAGGGATAAATGAATTTGTCAGTACTCTATTGAATTTAAATTTTTGCAATTATCGGAATTGTCTCCTTTGTCTCAATGCAATTTGAAATGATTTATATAATCTTTATGCAATTTACTTAAGAAAAAGAAAAGCAATGGACTCTAATAAGAAGGTTACGCACTCCCATCTAGGGATATATACTTAACATAACAATGAAACTTACGATTGCTATTTATAATATTCGTCCACTAAATTGTATTTTCATGCAATNTAGGGATATATGCTTCACACAACATTGATGCTTGAAATTACTATTTATAATATTTTCAATTTTTAGAATTTTAAAATCTGCTAGGGATAAATGAATTATACATACTCTGTTGAATTGAAATTTTGCAATTTTCTAAATTGACTACTTTGCTTTAACGCAATTTGAAAAACTTTGTATAATCTTCAGGCAAATTACTTAAGAAAAAGCAAAAAGCAATGAATTGTAATAATAAGGTTCTACACTCCCAACTTGGGATATATGCTGAACACAACATTGAAACTTGGGATTGCTATGTATAATATTCATCCACTAACATGCATTTTATGCAATTGAGTCCATTACTTGTATTTTTGTTCAATAAATTTATTAACATATTGCATTTTTCCCACCAATCAAATCGAACGACATTAACAATAAATTTAAAAATCAAAATATTGCATTTTTGCAATTTTTAGAATTTTGAAATCTGCTAGGGATAAATGAATTGTTCATACTTTGTTGAATTTAAATTTTACAATTTCTGACTTGACTCCTTTGGCCTTCATGCAATTTGAAATGATTTGTATAATTTCAGGCAAATTACTTAATAAAAAGAAAATGCAACGAACAGTAATAAGAAGCTTCTGCACTCCTATCTTGAGATATATGCTTAACACAACATTGAAACTTGGGATTGCTATTTATAATATTCATCCACTAATCTGAATTTTATGCAATTGAGTCCATTACTTGTATTTTTGTTCAATAGACTTATTAAAATATTGCATTTTCCTCACCAATCAAATTGAACGACATTAACAATAAATTTAAAAATCAAAATATTGCATTGTTGCAATTTTTTGAATTTTAAATTCTGCCAGGGATAAATGAATTGTCAATACTCTGTCGAAGTTAAATTTTGCAATTTTCTAATTTGTCTCGTTTGCTCAACGCAATTTGAAATGATTTATATTAATCTTCAGGCAAATTACTTAAGACAAAGCAAAAGCAATGGACTGTAATAAGAAGGTTCTACACTCCCATCTTAGGATATATGCTTAACACAACATTAAAACTTGGAATTACTATTTATAATATTCATCCACTAACTTGCATTTTGTGCAATTGAGTCCATTACTTGTATTTTTGTTCAATTAACTTATTAAGATATTGCATTTTTCTCACCAATCAAATCTAATGACACTAACAACAAATTTAAAAATCAATATATTGCATTTTGCAATTTTTAGAATTTTAAAATCTACTTGGCATAAATAAATTGTCAATAATCTGCATAATTATAATTTTGCAATTTTCTTAATTGTCTCCTTTGCCTCAATGCAATATGAAATGATTTATAGAATTCTTGTCTTCAGGCAAATTGCTAAGAAAAAGGAAAAGCAATGGACTCAAATGAGATGGTTCCCCACTCCATCTAGGGATATATGCTTCACACAACTTTGAAACTTGAGATTGCTATTTATAATATTCATCCACTAAAGTGTATTTTATGCAATTGGGTCCATTACTTTTATTTTTGTTCAATTAAGATATTCAAATATTATATTTTTCACATATTATATTTTTCTCACCAATTAAATCAAACGACATTAACAATAAATTTAAAAATCAAAATATTTCAATTTTGAAATTTTTAGAATTTTAAAATTTGCTAGGGATAAATGAACTGTCGATACTCTGTTGAATTTAAATTTTGCAATTGTCTGAATTGTCTCCTTTGCCTCAACGCAATTTGAAATCACTTATATAATTTTCAGGCAAATTACTTAACACAAAGCAAAAGCAATGGACTGTAATAAGAAGGTTCTACACTCCCATTTTAGGATATATGCTTAACACAACATTAATACGTGGGATTGCTATTTATAATATTCATCCACTAACGTGCATTTTGTGGCAATTGAGTCCATTACTTGTATTTTTGTTCAATTAACATTTTAAGATATTGCTTTTTCTCACCAATCAAATGTAACGACATTAACAACAAATTTAAAAATCAATATATTGCATTTTTGCAATTTTTAGAATTTTAAAATCTGCTAGGCATAAATAAATTGTCAATAATCTGCATAATTATAATTTTGCAATTTTCTTAATTGTCTCCTTTGCCTCAATGCAATTTGAAATGATTTATAGAATTCTTGTCTTCAGACAAATTGCTTAAGAAAAAGGGAAAGCAAGGGACTCAAATGAGATGGTTTCCCTCTCCCATCTAGGGATATATGCTTCACACAACTTTGAAACTTGAGATTGCTATTTATAATATTCATCCACTAAAGTTTATTTTATGCAATTGGGTCCATTACTTGTATTGTTATTCAATTAATATATTCAAATATTATATTTTTCTCACCAATTAAATCAAACGACATTAACAATAAATTTAAAAATCAAAATATTACATTTTTGCAATTTTTAGAATTTTAAAATCTACTAGGGATAAATGAATTGTCAATACTCTGTTGAATTTAACTTTTGCAATTTTCTGAATTGTCTCCTTTGCCTCAACGCAATTTCAAATGATTTATATAATCTTCAAGCAAATTACTTAAGAAAAGCAAAAGCAATGAACTGTAATAAGAAAGTTCTGCACTTGCATCTAGGGATATATATTTAATGCAACATTGAAACTTGAGATTACTATTTATAATATTTATCCCCTAAATTGTATTTTATACAATTGAGTCCATTACTTATACTTTTGTTCAGTTAAGATATTCACATATTGTATTTTTCTCACCAATGAAATCAAACGATATTAATAATAAATTTAAAAATCAAAATATTTCAATTTTGCAATTTTTCAAATTTTAAAATCTGCTAGGGATAAATGAACTGTCAAAACTTAGTTGAATTTAAATTTGCAATTATCGGAATTGTCTCTTTTGCCGTAATACAATTTGAAATGATTTATATAATCTTTAAGCAATTTACTCAAGAAAAATCAAAAGCAATGAATTATAATAAGAAGGTTCTGCACTCGCATTTAGGAATATATGCTTAACACAACATTGAAACTTGGGAGTGCCATTTATAATATTCATCCACTAAATTGTATTTTATGCAATTGAGTCCATTACTTGCATTTTTGTTCAATTAAGATATTCAAATATTGTATTTTTCTCACCAATCAAATCAAACAACATTAACAATAAATTTAAAAATCAAAATATTACATTTTTGCAATTTTAGAATTTTAAAATCTTCTAAGGATAAATGAATTGTATATACTCTCTTGAATTTAAATTTTGCAATTTTCTGAATTGCCTCCTTTGCCTCAACGCAATTTGAAATGATTTATATAGTCTTGAGGCAAATTACTTAAAAAAAGTAAAAATAATCAACTGTAATAAAAAGGTTCTGCACTTCTATTTAGGAATATATGCTTTACACAACCTTGAAACTTGAGATTGCTATTTATAATATTCATCCACTAAAGTGTCTTTTACGGAATTGAGTCCATTACATGTCTTTTTATTTAATTGACATATTTAAATGTTATATTTTTCACATATTATATTTTTCTCACCAATTAAATCAAACGACATTAACAATGAATTTAAAAATCAAAATATTGCATTTTTGTAATTTTTAGAATTTTAAAATCTACTTAGGATAAATGAATTGTGAATACTCTGTTGAATTTAAATTTTGCAATTTTCTAAATTGCCTCTTTTGCCTAAACGCAATTTGAAATGATTTATACAATCTTCAGGCAAATTGCTTAAGAAAAAGCAAAAACAATGGACTGTAATAAGAAGGTTCTGCACTCCTATCTAGGGATATATGCTTAACACAATAATAAAACATGGGATTGCTGTGTATAATATTCATCTACTAAATTGTATTTTATGCAATTGAGTTCATTACTTGTATTTTTGTCCAATTAAGGTATTCGAATGTTGTATTTTTCTCACCAATTAAATTAAACGACATTAAAAATAAATTTAAAAATCAAAATATTCCATTTTTGCAATTTTTAAAATTTTAAAACTTGCTAGGGATAAATGAATTGTCAATACTCTCTTGAATTTAAATTTTGCAATTGTTTTAATTGTTTTTTTTTGCATTAATGCAATTTGAAAAGATTTATAGAATTCTTGTCTCAGAGAAATTACTCAAGAAAAGGGAAAAGCAATGGACTCTAATAAGATGGTTCCCCATTCCCATCTAGAGATATATGCTTCACACAACCTTAAAACTTAAAATTGCTATTTATAATATTCATCTACTAAAGTGTCTTTTATGCCATTGAGTCCATTGCTTGTATTTTTGTTCAATTGTCACATTCAAATATTATATTTTTCATGTATTATATTTTTCTCACCAATTTAATCAAACGACATTAACAATAAATTTTAAAATCAAAATATTGCTTTTTTGCAAATTTTAGAATTTTAAAATATGTTAGGGATAAATGAATTGTCAATAATCTGTTGAATTTAACTTTTGTAATTTTCTGAATTGTCTCCTTTGCCTCAACATAATTTGAAATGATTTATATAATCTTTAGGCAAATTACTTAAGAAAAAGCAAAAGCAATGGACTGTAATAAGAAGGTTATGCACTCCCATTTAGGGATATATGTTTAACACAACAATGAAACTTCAGATTGCTATTTATAATATTCATCCACTAAATTGTATTTTATGCAATTGAGTCCATTACTTGTATTTTGTTCATTTGAGATATTCAAATATTGTATTTTTCTCACTAATCAAATCAACCGACATTAATAATGAATTTATAAATCAAAATATTCCATTTTTGCAATTTTTAGAATTTTAAAATCTGCTAGGGATAAATGAATTATCAATAGTCGCTTGAATTTAAATTTTGCAATTTTCTTAATTGTCTCCTTTGCCTCAATGCAATTTGAAAAGATTTATAAAATTCTTGTCTTCAGAGAAATTACTTAAGAGAAAGGAAAAGCAATGGACTCTAATAAGATGGTTCCCCACTCCCATCTAGGGATATATGCTTCACACAACCTTGAAACTTGAGATTGCTATTTATAATATTCATCCACTAAAGTGTCTATCATGCAATTCAGTCCATTACTTTTATTTTTGTTCAATTAATATATTCAAATATTATATTTTTGACATTTTATATTTTTCCCACCAATGAAATCAAACGATATTAATAATAAATTTAAAAATGAAAATATGTCAATTTTGAAATTTTTTTGAATTTTAAACTCCACTAGGGATAAACGAATTGTCAGTACTCTATTGAATTTAAATGTTGCAATTATCGGAATTGTCTCCTTTGCCTCAACGCAATTTGAAATGATTTATATAATCTTTAAGCAATTTACTTAAGAAAAAGAAAAAGCAATGGACTCTAATAAGAAGGTTATGCACTCCCATCTAGGGATATATACTTAACACAACAATGAAACTTGTGATTGCTATTTATAATATTCATCCACTAAATTGTATTTTATGCAATTGAGTCCATTACTTGTATTTTTGTTCAATTAAGATATTCAAATATTGTATTTTTCTCACCAATCAAATCAAACGACATTAACAATAAATTTAAAAGTCAAAATATCGCATTTTTGCAATTTTTAGAATTTTAAAATCTGTTAGGGATAACTGAATTGTCAATATGCTGTTGAATTTAACTTTTGCAATTTTCTAAATTGTCTCCTTTGCCTCAACGCAATTTAAAATGATTTATATAATCTTCAAGGAAATTACTTAAGAAAAAGCAAAAGCAACAAATTATAATAAGAAAGTTCTGCACTCGCATCAAGGAATATTTGCTTAACACAACATTGAAACTTGCGAGTGCCATTTATAATATTCATCAACTAAATTGTATTTTCTGCAATTGAGTCCATTACTTGTATTTTTCTTCAATTAAGATATTCAAATATTGTATTTTTCTTACCAATCAAATCTAACGACATTAACAATAAATTTAAAAATCAAAATATCACATTTTTGCAATTTTCAGAATTTTAAAATTTACTAGGGATAAATGAATTGTCAATACTATGTTGAATTTAACTTTTGCAATTTTCTAAATTGTCTCCTTTGCCTCAACGCAATTTGAAATGATTTATATAACTTTCAGGCAAATTACTTATGAAAAAGCAAAAGCAATGTATTGTAATAAGAAGGTTCTGCACTCCCATCTAGGGATAGATGCTTAACATAACATTGAAACTTGGGTTTGCTATTGACAATATTCATCCACTAAAGTGTATTTTATGCAATTGGGTCAATTACTTGTATTTTTGTTCAATTAATATATTCAAATATTATATTTTCTACATATTATATTTTTCTCACCAATCAAATCAAATGACATTAGCAATAAATTTAAAAATCAAAATATTCCACTTTTGCAATTTTTAAAATTTTAAAATCTGCCAGGGATAAAGAAATTGTTAATAATCTGTAGAATTTAAATTTTGTAATTTTCTTAATTGTCTCCATTACCTCAATGTAATTTGAAATGATTTATATAATTCCTGTTTTCAGACAAATTACTTAGGAAAAAGGAAAACCAATGGACTATAAAAAGATCATTCCCCACTCGCATTTGGGATATATGTTTTACACAACCTTGAAACATGATATTGCTATTTATACTATTCATCCACTAAAGTGTCTTTTATGGAATTGTGTCCATTACTTGTATTTTTGTTCAATTGTCATATTCAAATATTATATTTTTCACATATTATATTTTTCTCACCAATTAAATCAAACAACATTAACAATAAATTTAAAAATCAAAATATTGTATTTTGGCAATTTTTAGAATTTTAAAATCTGCTAGGGATAAATGAATTGTCAATACTCTATTAAATTTAACTTTTGCAATTTTCTAAATTGTCTCCTTTGCCTCAACGCAATTTGAAATGATTTATATAATTTTCAAGCAAATTACTTAAGAAAAGCAAAAACAATGGACTATAACAAGAAGGTTCTGCATTCCCATCTAGGGATATATGCTTAACACAACATTGAAACTTGAGTTTGCTGTTTATAATATTTATCCACAAAAGTATATTTTATGCAATTGAGTCCATTACTTATATTTTTGTTCAATTAACATATTCAAATATTATATTTTTCACATATTATATTTTTATTGCCAATTAAATCAAATGATATTAACATTAAATTAAAAATCAAAATATTTCAATTTTGCATTTTTTCAAATTTTAAAATCTGATAGGGATAAATGAATTGTCAATACTCTGTTGAATTTAAATTTTGCAATTTTCGGAATTGTTTCATTTACCTCAACGCAATTTGAAATGATTTATATAATCTTCAAGCAAATCACTTAAGAAAAAGCAAAAGCAATCGACTGTAATAAGAAGGTTCTGCACTCCCATCTAGGGATCTATGCTTCACACAACCTTGAAACTCGAGATTGCTATTTATAATATTCATCCACTAAATTGTATTTTATGCAATTGAGTCTATTACTTGTATTTTAGTTCAATTAACATATTCAAATATTATATTTTTCACATATTATATTTTTCTCAGCAATTAAATCAAATGACATTAACAATAAATTTAAATATCAAAATATTTCAATTTTGCAATTTTTCGAATTTCAAAATCTGCTAGGAATAAGTGAATTATCATACTCTGTTGAATTTAAATTTTGCAATTTTCTAATTATCTCCTTTGCCTAAACGCAATTTGAAATGATTGATATAATCTTCAGGCAAATTACTTAAGAAAAGCAAAAGCAATGGACTGTAATAAGAAGGTTCTGCACTCCTATCTAGGAATATATGCTTAACACAACAATGAAACTTGGGATTGCTATTTATAATATTCATCCACTAAATTGTATTTCATGCAATTGAGTCCATTACATGTATTTTTGTTCAATTAAGATATTCAAATATTGTATTTTCTCACCAATCAAATCAAACGACATTAACAATAAATTTAAAAATCAAATTATTCCATTTTTGCAATTTTTAGAATTTTAAAATCAGCTAGGGATAAATGAATTGTCAATACTCTGTTGAATTTAAATTTTGCAATTTTCTTAATTGTCTCCTTTGCCTCAAAGTAATTTGAAATGATTTATAGTATTCTTGTCTTTAGACAAATTACATAGGAAAAACAAAAGCAATGACTCTAAAAAGATGGTTCCCCACTCCTATTTAGGGATATATGCTTCACACAACTTTGAAACTTGGGATTGCTATTATAATATTCATCCACTAAAGTGTCTTTCATACAATTCAGTCCTTTACTTGTATTTTTGTTCAATTAACATATTCAATATTATATTTTTCAACATATTATATTTTTCCCACCACTTAAATCAAACGACATTAATAATAAATTTAAAAATCAAAATATTTCAATTTTGCAATTTTTAGAATTTTAAAATTTACTAGGCGTATAATGAATTGTCAATACTCTGTTGGAATTAATTTTGCAATTTTCTGAATTGTGTCCTTTGCCTTAAAGCAATTTGAAATGATTTATATAATATTCAGGCAAATTATTTAAGAAAAAACAAAAGCAATGGACTGTAATAAAAAGGTTCTGCACTCCCATCTAGGGATATATGCTTAACACAACATTGAAACTTGGGATTGCTATTTATAATATTCATCCACTAAAGTGTATTTTATGCAATTGAGTCCATTACTTGTATTTTTGTTCAATTAACATATTCAAATATTTTGCATTTTTCTCACCAATCAAATCAAACGACATTAACAATAAATTTAAAAATCAAAATATTCATTTTTGCAATTTTTAGAATTTTAAAATCTGCTAGGGATAAATGAATTGTCAATACTCTGTTAATTTAAATTTTGCAATTTTCTTAATTGTCTCCTTTGCCTCAATGCAATTTGAAATGATTTATAGAATTCTTGTCTTCAGACAAATTACTTAAGAAAAAGAAAAGCAATGGACTCTAATAAGAAGGTTCCCCACTCCCATCTAGGGATATATGCTTCACACAACCTTGAAACTTGAGATTGCTATTTATAATATTCATCCACTAAAGTGTCTTTTATGCAATTGAGTCCATTACTTGTATTTTTGTTCAATTAACATATTCAAATATTATATTTTCACATATTATATTTTTCTCACCAATTAAATCAAACGACATTAACAATAAATTTAAAAATCAAAATATTGCATTTTTGCAATTTTTAGAATTTTAAAATCTGCTAGGGATAAATGAATTGTCAATACTCTGTTGAATTTAAATTTTGCAATTTTCTGAATTGTCTCCTTTGCCTCAACGCAATTTGAAATGATTTATATAATCTTCAGGCAAATTACTTAAGAAAAAGCAAAAGCAATGGACTGTAATAAGAAGTTCTGCACTCCCATCTAGGGATATATGCTTAACACAACATTGAAACTTGGATTGCTATTTATAATATTCATCCACTAAAGTGTATTTTATGCAATTGAGTCCATTACTTGTATTTTTGTTCAATTAACATATTCAAATATTATATTTTTCACATATTATATTTTTCTCACCAATTAAATCAAACGACATTAACAATAAATTTAAAAATCAAAATATTTCAATTTTGCAATTTTTAGAATTTTAAAATCTGCTAGGGATAAATGAATTGTCAATACTCTGTTGAATTTAAATTTTGCAATTTTCTGAATTGTCTCCTTTGCCTCAATGCAATTTGAAATGATTTATATAATCTTCAGGCAAATTACTTAAGAAAAAGCAAAAGCAATGGACTGTAATAAGAAGGTTCTGCACTCCCATCTAGGGATATATGCTTAACACAACATTGAAACTTGGGATTGCTATTTATAATATTCATCCACTAAAGTGTATTTTATGCAATTGAGTCCATTACTTGTATTTTTGTTCAATTAAGATATTCAAATATTGTATTTTTCTCACCAATCAAATCAAACGACATTAACAATAAATTTAAAAATCAAAATATTGCATTTTTGCAATTTTTAGAATTTTAAAATCTGCTAGGGATAAATGAATTGTCAATAATCTGTTGAATTTAAATTTTGCAATTTTCTGAATTGTCTCCTTTGCCTCAACGCAATTTGAAATGATTTATATAATCTTCAGGCAAATTACTTAAGAAAAAGCAAAAGCAATGGACTGTAATAAGAAGGTTCTGCACTCCCATCTAAGGATATATGCTTAACACAACATTGAAACTTGGGATTGCTATTTATAATATTCATCCACTAAAGTGTATTTTATGCAATTGAGTCCATTACTTGTATTTTGTTCAATTAAATATTCAAATATTGTATTTTTCTCACCAATCAAATCAAACGACATTAACAATAAATTTAAAAATCAAAATATTGCATTTTTGCAATTTTTAGAATTTTAAAATCTGCTAGGGATAAATGAATTGTCAATACTCTGTTGAATTTAAATTTTGCAATTTTCTGAATTGTCTCCTTTGCCTCAACGCAATTTGAAATGATTTATATAATCTTTCAGGCAAATTACTTAAGAAAAAGCAAAAGCAATGGACTGTAATAAGAAGGTTCTGCACTCCCATCTAGGGATATATGCTTAACACAACATTGAAACTTGGGATTGCTATTTATAATATTCATCCACTAAAGTGTATTTTATGCAATTGAGTCCATTACTTGTATTTTTGTTCAATTAACTTATTCAAATATTGTATTTTTCTCACCAATCAAATCAAACGACATTAACAATAAATTTAAAAATCAAAATATTGCATTTTTGCAATTTTTAGAATTTTAAAATCTGCTAGGGATAAATGAATTGTCAATACTCTGTTGAATTTAAATTTTGCAATTTTCTAAATTGTCTCCTTTGCCTCAACGCAATTTGAAATGATTTATATAATCTTCAGGCAAATTACTTAAGAAAAAGCAAAAGCAATGGACTGTAATAAGAAGGTTCTGCACTCCCATCTAGGGATATATGCTTAACACAACATTGAAACTTGAGATTGCTATTTATAATATTCATCCACTAAAGTGTATTTTATGCAATTGAGTCCATTACTTGTATTTTTGTTCAATTAACTTATTCAAATATTGTATTTTTCTCACCAATCAAATCAAACGACATTAACAACAAATTTAAAAATCAAAATATTGCATTTTTGCAATTTTTAGAATTTTAAAATCTGCTAGGGATAAAGAATTGTCAATACTCTGTTGAATTTAAATTTTGCAATTTTCTTAATTGTCTCCTTTGCCTCAATGCAATTTGAAATGATTTATATAATTCTTCTTCAGACAAATTACTTAAGAAAAAGGAAAAGCAATGGACTCTAATAAGAAGTTCCCCACTCCCATCTAGGGATATATGCTTAACACAACATTGAAACTTGGATTGCTATTTATAATATTCATCCACTAAAGTGTATTTTATGCAATTGAGTCCATTACTTGTATTTTTGTTCAATTAACATATTCAAATATTATATTTTTCACATATTATATTTTTCTCACCAATTAAATCAAACGACATTAACAATAAATTTAAAAATCAAAATATTTCATTTTTGCAATTTTTAGAATTTTAAAATCTGCTAGGGATAAATGAATTGTCAATACTCTGTTGAATTTAAATTTTGCAATTTTCTGAATTGTCTCCTTTGCCTCAACGCAATTTGAAATGATTTATATAATCTTCAGGCAAATTACTTAAGAAAAAGCAAAAGCAATGGACTGTAATAAGAAGGTTCTGCACTCCCATCTAGGGATATATGCTTAACACAACATTGAAACTTGGATTGCTATTTATAATATTCATCCACTAAAGTGTATTTTATGCAATTGAGTCCATTACTTGTATTTTTGTTCAATTAACTTATTCAAATATTGTATTTTTCTCACCAATCAAATCAAACGACATTAACAACAAATTTAAAAATCAAAATATTGCATTTTTGCAATTTTTAGAATTTTAAAATCTGCTAGGGATAAATAAATTGTCAATAATCTGTTGAATTAAATTTTGCAATTTTCTTAATTGTCTCCTTTGCCTCAATGCAATTTGAAATGATTTATAGAATTCTTGTTTTCAGACAAATTACTTAAGAAAAAGGAAAAGCAATGGACTCTAATAAGATGGTTCCCACTCCCATCTAGGATATATGCTTCACACAACTTTGAAACTTGAGATTGCTATTTATAATATTCATCCACTAAAGTGTCTTTTATGCAATTGAGTCCATTACTTGTATTTTTGTTCAATTAACATATTCAAATATTATATTTTTCACATATTATATTTTTCTCACCAATTAAATCAAACGACATTAACAATAAATTTAAAAATCAAAATATTTCAATTTTGCAATTTTTAGAATTTTAAAATCTGCTAGGGATAAATGAATTGTCAATACTCTGTTGAATTTAAATTTTGCAATTTTCTGAATTGTCTCCTTTGCCTCAACGCAATTTGAAATGATTTATATAATCTTCAGGCAAATTACTTAAGAAAAAGCAAAAGCAATGGACTGTAATAAGAAGGTTCTGCACTCCCATCTAGGGATATATGCTTAACACAACATTGAAACTTGGGATTGCTATTTATAATATTCATCCACTAAAGTGTATTTTATGCAATTGAGTCCATTACTTGTATTTTTGTTCAATTAACATATTCAAATATTGTATTTTTCTCACCAATCAAATCAAACGACATTAACAATAAATTTAAAAATCAAAATATTGCATTTTTGCAATTTTTAGAATTTTAAAATCTGCTAGGGATAAATGAATTGTCAATACTCTGTTGAATTTAAATTTTGCAATTTTCTTAATTGTCTCCTTTGCCTCAATGCAATTTGAAATGATTTATATTATTGTTTTCAGACAAATTACTTAAGAAAAAGGAAAAGCAATGGACTGTAATAAGAAGGTTCTGCACTCCCATCTAAGGATATATGCTTCACACAACTTGAAACTTGAGATTGCTATTTATAATATTCATCCACTAAAGTGTATTTTATGCAATTGAGTCCATTACTTGTATTTTTGTTCAATTAACATATTCAAATATTATATTTTTCACATATTATATTTTTCTCACCAATTAAATCAAACGACATTAACAATAAATTTAAAAATCAAAATATTGCAATTTTGCAATTTTTAGAATTTTAAAATCTGCTAGGGATAAATGAATTGTCAATACTCTGTTGAATTTAAATTTTGCAATTTTTTGAATTGTCTCCTTTGCCTCAACGCAATTTGAAATGATTTATATAATCTTCAGCAAATTACTTAAGAAAAAGCAAAAGCAATGGACTGTAATAAGAAGGTTCTGCACTCCCATCTAGGGATATATGCTTAACACAACATTGAAACTTGGGATTGCTATTTATAATATTCATCCACTAAAGTGTATTTTATGCAATTGAGTCCATTACTTGTATTTTTGTTCAATTAACTTATTCAAATATTGTATTTTTCTCACCAATCAAATCAAACGACATTAACAATAAATTTAAAAATCAAAATATTGCATTTTTGCAATTTTTAGAATTTTAAAATCTGTTAGGGATAAATGAATTGTCAATAATCTGTTGAATTTAAATTTTGCAATTTTCTTAATTGTCTCCTTTGCCTCAATGCAATTTGAAATGATTTATAGAATTCTTGTCTTCAGACAAATTACTTAAGAAAAAGGAAAAGCAATGGACTCTAATAAGATGGTTCCCACTCCCATCTAGGGATATATGCTTAACACAACTTTGAAACTTGAGATTGCTATTTATAATATTCATCCACTAAAGTGTCTTTTATGCAATTGAGTCCATTACTTGTATTTTTGTTCAATTAACATATTCAAATATTATATTTTTCACATATTATATTTTCTCACCAATTAAATCAAACGACATTAACAATAAATTTAAAAATCAAAATATTTCAATTTTGCAATTTTTAGAATTTTAAAATCTGCTAGGGATAAATGAATTGTCAATACTCTATTGAATTTAAATTTTGCAATTTTCTGAATTGTCTCCTTTGCCTCAACACAATTTGAAATGATTTATATAATCTTCAGGCAAATTACTTAAGAAAAAGCAAAAGCAATGGACTGTAATAAGAAGGTTCTGCACTCCCATCTAGGGATATATGCTTAACACAACATTGAAACTTGGAATTGCTATTTATAATATTCATCCACTAAAGTGTATTTTATGCAATTGAGTCCATTACTTGTATTTTTGTTTAATTAACTTATTAAAATATTGTATTTTTCTCACCAATCAAATCAAACGACATTAACAACAAATTTAAAAATCAAAATATTTGCATTTTTGCAATTTTTAGAATTTTAAAATCTGCTAGGGATAAATAAATTGTCAATAATCTGTTGAATTTAAATTTTGCAATTTTCTTAATTGTCTCCTTTGCCTCAATGCAATTTGAAATGATTTATAGAATCTTGTCTTCAGACAAATTACTTAAGAAAAAGGAAAAGCAATGGACTCAAATAAGATGGTTCCCCACTCCCATCTAGGGATATATGCTTAACACAACATTGAAACTTGAGATTGCTATTTATAAATTTCATCCNGATAAATGAATTGTCAATATTTTGTGAATTTAAATTTTGCAATTTTCTGAATTGTCTCCTTTGCCTCAATGCAATTTGAAATGATTTATATAATCTTCAGGCAAATTACTTTAAGAAGCAAAAGCAATGGACTGTAATAAGAAGGTTCTGCACTCCCATCTAGGGATATATGCTTAACACAACATTGAAACTTGGAATTGCTATTTATAATATTCATCCACTAAAGTGTATTTTATGCAATTGAGTCCATTACTTGTATTTTTTGTTCAATTAACTTATTCAAATATTATATTTTTCTCACCAATCAAATCAAACGACATTAATATAAATTTAAAAATCAAAATATTGCACTTTTGCAATTTTTAGAATTTAAAATCTGCTAGGGATAAATGAATTGTCAATACTCTGTTGAATTTAAATTTTGCAATTTTCTGAATTGTCTCCTTTGCCTCAAACGCAATTTGAAATGATTTATATAATCTTCAGGCAAATTACTAAGAAAAGCAAAAGTAATGGACTATAATAAGAAGGTTCTGCACTCCCATCTAAGGATATATGCTTAACACCACATTAAAACTTGGGATTGTCATTTATAATATTCATCCACTAAAGTGTCTTTTATGCAATTAAGTCCATTACTTGTATTTTTGTTCAATTAACATATTCAAATATTATATTTTTCACATATTATATTTTTCTCACCAATTAAATCAAACGACATTAACATTAAATTTAAAAATCAAAATATTTCAATTTTTGCAATTTTTTGAATTTTAAAATCTGGTATGGATAAATGAATTGTCAATACATTGTTGAATTTAAATTTTGCAATTTTCTAAATTGTCTCCTTTGCCTCAACGCAATTAGAAATGATTTATATAATCTTTTAGCAGCTTACTTAAGAAAAAGTAAAATCAATCGACCGTAATAAGAAAGTTCTGCACTCCTATCTAAGGATATATGCCTAACACAATATTGAAACTTGGGACTGCTATTTATAATATTCATCCACTAAAGTGTATTTTATGCAATTGAGTCCATTACTTGTATTTTTGTTCAATTAACTTTTTCAAATATTGGATTTTTCTCACCAATCAAATCAAACGACATTAACATCAATTTTAAAAATCAAAATATTGCCCTTTAGCAATTTTTAGAATTCTCTCCTTTGCCTCAATGCAATTTGAAATGATTTATAGAATTCCTGTTTAGAGACAAATTACTTAAGAAAAAGGAAAAGCAATGAACTCTAATAAGATGGTTCGCACTTCCATCTAGGGATATATGCTTCACTCAACCTTGAAAATTGGGTTTGCTATTTATAATATTCATCCACTAAAGTGTCTTTTATGCAATTGAATCCATTACTTGTATTTTTGTTCAATTGACATATTCAAATATTATATTTTTTGCATATTATATTTTTCACACCAATTAAATTAGACGACATTCACAATAAATTTAAAAATCAAAATATTGCATTTTTTCAATTTTTAAAATTTTAAAATCTGCTAGGAATAAATAAATTGTCAATACACTATTGAATTTAACTTTGACAATTTTCTGAATTGTCTCCTTTGCCTCAATGCAATTTGAAATAATTTATATAATTTTCAGGCAAATTACTTAAGAAAAAGCAAAAGCAATGGACTGTAATAAGAAGGTTCTAAACTCCCATCTAAGGATATATGCTTAACACAACATTGAAACTTGGGAGTGCTATTTATAATATTCATCCACTTAATTGTATTTTATGCAATTGAGTCCATTACTTGTATTTTTGTTCAATTAAAATATTCAAATATGATATTTTTCACACATTATATTTTTCCCACAAATTAAATCAAATGACATTAGCAATAAATTTAAAAATCAAAATATTGCATTTTTGCAATTTTAGAATTTTAAAATCTGCTAGGGATAAATAAATTGTCAATAATCTGTTGAATTTAATTTTGCAATTTTCTTAATTCTCTCATTTGCCTCAATGCAATTTGAAATGATTTATAGAATTCCTAGTTTCAGACGAATTACTTAAGAAGGAGGAAAAGCAATGGACTCTAATAAGATGGTTCTGCACTCCCTTCTAGGGATATATGCTTCACACAACCTTGAAACTTGAGTTTGCTATTTATAATATTTATCCACTAAAGTGTCTTTTATGCAATTGAGTCGATTACTTGTATTTTTGTTCAATTACCATATTCAAATATTATTATTTTCACATAGTATATTTTTCTTACCAATTAAATCAAACGACATTAACGATAAATTTAAAAATCAAAATATTTCAATTTTGCAATTTTTATAATTTTAAAATCTACTACGGATAAGTGAATTGTCAATACTCTGTTGAATTTAAATTTTGCAATTTTTTGAATTGTCTCCTTTGCTACAATGCAATTTGAAATGATTTATTTAATCTTCAAGCAAATTACTTAAGAAGAAAAGCAAAAGCAATGGATTATAATAAGAATATTCTGCACTCTCATATAGGGTTATATGCTTAACAAAACATTAAAACTTATTAAATCAATTAACATATTCAAATATTATATTTTTCACATATTATATTTTTCTCACCAATTAAATCAAATGACGTTAATAATAAATTTAAAAAACAAAATATTTCAATTTTGCAATTTTTTGAATTTTAAAATCTGGTAGGAATAAATGAATTGTCAATACTATGTTGAATTTAAATTTTGTAATTTTCTGAATTGTCTCCTTTACCTCAATGCAATTTGAAATGATTTATATAATTTTCAGGAAAATTACTTAAGAAAAAGCAAAAGCAATGGACTTTAATAAGAAGATTCTGCACTCCCATATAGAGATATATGCTTAACACAACATTAAAACTTAGGTTTGCTATTTATAATATTTATCCAATAAAGTGTATTTTATGCAATTGAGTCCATTACTTGTATTTTTGTTCAATTAACATATTCGAATATTATATTTTTTACATATTATATTTTTCTCACCAATTAAATCAAACGACATTGCCAATAAATTTAAAAAACAAAATATTTTAATTTTGCAATTTTTTGAATTTTGAAATCTAGTAGGAATAAATGAATTGTCAATACTTTGTTGAATTTAAATTTTGCAATTTTCTGAATTGTCTCCTTTGCCTCAATGCAAAAAGAAATTATTTATATAATCTTCAGGCAAATTACTTAAGAAAAAGTAAAAAGAATGAACTGTAATAAGAAGGTTCTGCACTGTTATCTTGGGATATATGTTTAACACAACGTTGAAACCTGAGATTACTATTCATAATATTCATCCACTAAAGTGTATTTTATGCAATTGAGTCCATTACTTGTTTTTTTTTTTTCAACTAACTAATTGAAATATTGTATTTTTCTCACCAATCAAATCAAACGACATTAACAAAAAATTTAAAAATCAAAATATTGCATTTTTACAATTTTTAAAATTTTGAAAATCTGCTAGGGATAAATAAATTGTCAATAATCTGTTGAATTTTAATTTTGAAATTTTCTTAATTCTCTCATTTACCTCAATGCAATTTGAGATGATTTATAGAATTCTTATTTTCAGACAAATTACTTAAGAAGAAGGAAAAGCAATGGACTCTAATAAGATGGTTTTGCACTCCCATCTAGGGATATATGTTTCACACAACCTTGAAATTTGAGTTTGCTATTTATAATATTTATCCACTAAAGTGTCTTTTATGCAGTTGAGTCCTTTATTTGTATTTTTGTTCAATTACCATATTCAAATATTATTTGTTTCACATAGTATATTTTTCTCACCAATTAAATCAAACGACATTAACGATAAATTTAAAAATCAAAATATTTCAAATTTGCAATTTTGAGAATTTTAAAATCTGCTACGGATGAGTGAATTGTCAATATTCTGTCGAATTTAAATTTTGCAATTTTTTGAATTGTCTCCTTTGCCTCAACGCAATTGGAAATGATTTATATAATCTTCAAGCAAATTTCTTAAGAAAAAGCAAAAGCAATGGATTGTAATAAGAAGATTCTGCACTCTCATCTAGGGATATATGCTTAACATAACATTGAATCTTGGGTTTGCTATTTATAATATTCATCCAATAAAGTGTATTTTATGCAATTGAGTCCTTTACTTGTATTTTTGTTCAATTAACATATTCAAATATTATATTTTTCACATATTATATTTCTCTCACCAATTAAATCAAACGACATTAATAACAAATTTAAAAATCAAAATATTTTAATTTTGCACTTTTTCAAATTTTAAACTATCGTAAGGATAAATAAATTGCCAATATTCTGTTGAATTTAAATTTTGCAATTTTCTAAATTGTCTCTTTTGCCTCAACGCATTTTGAAATGATTTATATAATTTTTAGGCAAATTACTTAGGAAAAAGCAAAATCAATTAACTGTAATACGAAGGCTCTGCACTCCCATCTTGGGATATATGCTTAACACAACATTGAAACTTGGGATTGTCATTTGTAATATTCATCCACTAAAGTGTCTTTTCTGCAATTAAGTCCATTACTTGTATTTTTGTTCAATTAACTTATTCAAATATTGTATTTTTCTCACCAATCAAATCAAACGACATTAACAACAAATTGAAAAATCAAAATATTGCATTTTTGCAATTTTAAGAATTTTAAAATCTATTAGGGATAAATAAATTGTCAATAATTCGTTGAATTTAAATTTTGCAATTTTCTTAATTCTCTCCTTTGCCTTAATGCAATTTGAAAAGATTCATAGAATTCTTATTTTCAGACAAATTACTTAAGAAGAAGGAAAAGTAATGGACACTAATAATATGGTTTCGCACTCCTATCTAGGGATATATGCTCCACACAACCTTGAAACTTGTGTTTGCTATTTATAATATTCATCCACTAAAGTCTCTTGTATGCAATTGAGTCCATTACTTGTATTTTTGTTCAATTAATATATTCAAATATTATATTTTTCACATATTATATTTTTTTCACCAATTAAATCAAACGACATTAACAATAAATAGAAAAATCAAAAGATTTCAAATTTGCAATTTTTAGAATTTTAAAATCTGCTAGGGATAACTGAATTGTCGATGCTAAGGATAACTAAAATCTGCTAGGGATAACTAAAATGTCTCCTTTGCCTCAACGCAATTTCAAATGATTTATATAATTTTCAGGCAAATTACTTAAGAAAAAGCAAAAGAAATAGACTGTAATAAGAAGGTTCTGCACTCCTATCTAGGGATATATGCTTAAGGCAACATTGAAACTTGGGTTTGCTATTTATAATATTAATCCAATAAAATGTATTTTATGCAATGGAATCCATTATTCGTATTTTTGTTCAATTAACATATTCAAATATTATATTTTTCTCACCAATTAAATCAAACGACATTAACATTAAATTAGAAATTAAAACATTTCAATTTTGCACCTTTTCAAATTTTAAAATCTACTAGGGATAAATAAATTGTCGATACTCTGTTGATTTTAAATTTTGCAATCTTTAGAATTGTCTCCTTTGCCTCAACGCAATTTGAAATAGTTTATGTAACCTTCAGGCAAATTACTTAAGAAAAAGAAAAAGTAATGGACTGTAATAAGAAGTTTCTACACTCCCATCTAGGGATATATGCTTAACACAACATTGAAACCTGAGATTGTTATTTATAATATTCATCCACTAAAGTGTATTTTATTCAATTGAGTCCATTACTTGTATTTTTGTTCAAATAACATATTCACATATTATATTTTTCTCACTAATGACATTAACAATAAATTTAAAAATCAAAATATTGCTTTTTAGCAATTTTTAGAATTTTAAAATTTGCTAAGGATAAATGAATTGTTGATACTCTATTGAATTTAAATTTTGCAATTTTTTGTATTGTCTGCTTTGCCTCAAAGCAATTTGAAATGATTTATATAATTTTCTGGCAAATTACTTAAGAAAAAGCAAAAGCAATGGATTGTAAAAAGAAGGTTCTGCACTCCCATCTTAGGATATATGCTTAACACAACTTTGAAACTTGGGATTCCTATTTATAATATTCATCCACCAAAGTGTATTTTATGCAATTGGGTCCATTACTTGCATTTTTGTTCAATTAACTTATTAAAATATTGTATTTTTCTCACCAATCAAATCTAACAACATTAACAATAAATTTAAAAATCAAAATATTGCATTTTTGCAATTTTTAGATTTTTAAAATTTGCTAGGGATAAATAAATTGTCAATAATCTGCAGAATTATAATTTTGCAAATTTCTTAATTGTCTCCTTTGCCTCAAAGTAATTTGAAATGATTTATATAATTTTCTGGCAAATTACATAAGAAAAAGCAAAAGTAATGGACTGTAATAAGGAGGTTCTGTACTCTCATCTAGGGATATATGCTTCACACAACATTGAAACGTGGGATTACTATTTATAATATTCATCCACTAATGTGTATTTTATGCAATTGAGTCCATTACTTTTGTATTTTTCTTCAATTAACATATTCAAATATTGTATTTTCTCACCAATCAAATCCAATGACATTAACAATAAATTGAAAGATCAAAATATTGCATTTTTGCAATTTTTAGAATTTTAAAAATTTGCTAGGGATAAATGAATTGTCAATACTCTATTGAATTTAACTTTCGCAATTTTTTGAATTGTCTCCTTTGCCTCGACACAATTTGAAATGATTTATATAAATTTTTAGGCAAATTACTTAAGAAAAAGCAAAAGCAATGGACTGTAATAAAAAGGTTCTGCACTCCCATCTAGGGATATATGCTTAACATAACATTGAAAACTTGGGTTTACTATTTATAATATTCATCCACAAAAGTATATTTTATGCAATTAAGTCCATTACTTATATTTTTGTTCAATTAACATATTCAAATATATATTTTCACATATTATATTTTTCTTACCAATTAAATCAAACGACATTAACANTATTTTTCTCACCAATCAAATCAAATGACATTAACAATAAATTTAAAAATCAAAATATTGCATTTTTCCAATTTTTGGAATTTTAAAATATGCTAGGGATAAATGAATTGTCAATACTCTGTTGAATTTAAATTTTGCAATTTTCTGAATTGTCTCCCTCGACTCAACGCAATTTGAAATGATTTATAGAATTTTCAGGCAAATTACTTAAGAAAAAGCAAAAGCAATGGATTGTAATAAGAAGGTTCTGCACCCTCATCTAGAGATATATGCTTAACATAACATTGAAACATGGGATTGCTATTTATAATATTCTTCCACTAAACCATATTTTATGCAATTGAGTCCATTACTTGTATTTTTGTTCAATTAACATATTGAAATATTTTATTTTTCTCACCATTCAATTAACCTATTGAAATATTTTATTTTTCTCACCATTTTTGCAATTTTTAAAATTTTAATATCTGGAAGGGATAAATGAATTGTCTATACTCTGTTGAATTTAAATTTTGCAACTTTCTGAATTGTCTCCTTTGCCTCAACGCAATTTGAAATGATTTATATAATTTTCAGGCAAATTACTGAAGAAAAAACAAAAGCAATGGATTCTAATAAGAAGGTTCTGCAATGCCATTTAGGGATATATGCTTAACAGAATATTAAAACTTGGGATTGCTATGTATAATATTCATTCACTAAAGTGTATTTTATGCAATTAAGTCCATTGCTTGTATTTTTGTTTAATTAACATATTCAAATATTGTATTTTTCTCACCAATCATATCAAACAACATTAACAATAAATTTAAAAATCAAAATATTGCATTTTTGCAATTTTTAGAAATTTAAAATCTGATAGGGATAAACGAATTGTCAATCATCTGTTGAATTTAAATTTTGCAATTTTCTTAATTGTCTCCTTTGCCTCAATACAATTTGAAATAATTTATAGAATTCTTGACTTGAGACAAATTACTTAAGAAAAAGGAAAAGTAATGGACTCTAATAGGATGGTTCTGCACTCCCATCTAGGGATATATGCTTCACACAATCTTGAAACTTGGGATTGCAATTTATAATATTCATCCACTAAAGTGACTTTTATGCAATTGAGTCCATTACTTGTATTTTTGTTCAATGAACATATTCAAATATTATATTTTTCACATATTACATTTTTCTCACCAATTAAATCAAACGACATTAACAATAAATTTAAAAATCAAAATATTTCAATTTTGCAATTTTTAGAATTTTAAAATCTGGGAGAGATAAATGAATTATCAATACTCTGTTGAATTTAAATTTTGCAATTTTTTGAATTGTCTCCTTTGCCTCAACGCAATTTGAAATGATTTATATAATCTTCAACCAAATTACTTAAGAAAAAGCAAAAGCAATGCACTGTAATAAGAAGTTTTCGCACTCCTATCCAAGGATATATGCTTAACACAACATTGAAACTTGAGATTGCTATTTATAATATTCATCCACTAAAGTGTATTTTATGCAATTCAGTCCATTGCTTGTATTTTTGTTCAATTAACATATTCAAATATTGTATTTTTCTCACCAATCAAATCAAACGACATTAACAACAAATTTAAAAATCAAAATATTCTATTTTTGCAATTTTTAGAATTTTAAAATCTGCTAGGGATAAATAAATTGTCAATAATATGTTGAATTTAAATTTTGCAATTGTTTTAATTATGTCCTTTGCCTCAATGCAATTTGAAATGATTTATTGAATTCCTGTTTTCGGAAAAATTGCTTAAGAAAAAGGAAAGCAATGGACTCTAATAAGATGGTTTCGTACTCTCATCTAGGGATATATGCTTGACACAACCTTAAAACTTCAGTTTGCTATTTATAATATTCATGCACTAAAGTGTCTTTTATGCAATTGAATCCATTACTTGTATTTTTGTTCAATTAACATATTCAAATATTGTATTTTTCTCACCAATCAAATCAAACGACATTAGCAAGAAATTTAAAAATCAAAATATTCTATTTTTGCAATTTTTAGAATTTTAAAATCTACTAGGGATAAATAAATTGTCAATAATATGTTGAATTTAAATTTTGCAATTGTTTTAATTATGTCCTTTGCCTCAATGCAATTTGAAATGATTTATTGAATTCTTGTTTTCGGAAAAATTGCTTAAGAAAAAGGAAAGCAATGGACTCTAATAAGATGGTTTCGTACTCTCATCGAGGGATATATGCTTGACACAACCTTAAAACTTCAGTTTGCTATTTATAATATTCATGCACTAAAGTGTCTTTTATGCAATTGAATCCATTACTTGTATTTTTGTTCAATTAACATATTCAAATATTGTATTTTTCTCACCAATCAAATCAAACGACATTAGCAAGAAATTTAAAAATCAAAATATTCCATTTTTGCAATTTTTAGAATTTTAAAATCTGCTAGGGATAAATAAATTGTCAATAATATGTTGAATTTAAATTTTACAATTTTTTTAATTATCTCCTTTGCCTCAATGCAATTTGAAATGATTTATAGAATTCTTGTTTTCGGACAAATTGCTTAAGAAAAAGGAAAAGCAATTGACTCTAATAAGATGGTTTCGTACTCTCATATAGGGATATATGCTTGACACAACCTTGAAACTTCAGTTTGCTATTTATAATATTCATCCACTAAAGTGTCTTTTATGCAATTGAGTCCATTACTTGTATTTTTGTTCAATTAACATATTCAAATATTATATTTTTCACATATTACATTTTTCTCACCAACTAAATCAAACGACATTAACAATAAATATAAAAATCAAAATATTTCAATTTTACAATTTTTAGAATTTTAAAATCTGCTAGGGATAACTGAATTCTCAATACTCTGTTGAATTTAAATTTTGCAATTTTCTTAATTGTCTCTTTTGCCTTAAGGCAATTTGAAATGATTTATATAATTCTTGTCTTCAGACATATTACTTAAGAAAAATGAAAAGCAATGCACTCTAATAAGATGGTTTCCCATTCCCATATAGGGATATATACTTCACACAACCTTGAAACTTGAGATTACTATTTATAATGTTCATCCACTGAAGTGTCTTTTGTGTAATTGACTCTATTACTTGCATTTTTATTCAACTAACATATTCAAATATTCTATTTTTCACATATTATATTTTTCTTACCAATTAAATCAAACGATATTAACAACAAATATAAAAATCAAAATATTTCAATTTTGCAATTTTTAGAATTTTAAAATATGCTAGGGATAACTGAATGTCAACACTCTATTGAATTTAAAATTTGTGATTTTCTTAATTGTCTCCTTTGCCTCAATGCAATTTCAAATGATTTTTAGAATTTTTGTCTTCAGACAAATTACTTAAGAGAAACAAAAAGCAATGAACTCTAATAAGATGGTTCCCCACTCTCATCTAGGGATATATGCTTCACACAACCTTGAAACTTGAGATTACTGTTTATAATATTCATCCACTAAAGTGTCTTTTGTGTAATTGAGTCCATTACTTGTATTTTTATTCAATTAACATATTCAAATATTATATTTTTCACATATTATATTTTTTTGACCAATTAAATCAAACGACATTAACATTAAATTTAAAAATGAAAATATTTCAATTTTGAAATTTTTCAAATTTTAAAATCTACTAGGGATAAATAAATTGTGAATATTCTGTTGAATTTAAATTTTGCAATTTTCTCAATTGTCTCGTTTGCCGCAATGCAATTTGAAATGATTTATATAATCTTCAGGCAAATTACTTATGAAAAAGCAAAAGCAATGGACTATAATAAGAAGGTTTTGCACACCCATCTAAGGATATATGCATAACACAACAATGAAACTTGGGATTGCTATTTATAATATTCATCCACTAAAGTGTCTTTTCTACAATTGAGTCCATTTCTTGTATTTTTGTTCAATTAATATATTCAAATATTATATTTTTCACATATTCTATTTTTCTCACCAATTAAATCAAACGACATTAACAATAAATATAAAAATCAAAATATTTCAATTTTGCAATTTTTAGAATTTTAAAATCTGCTAGGGATAACTGAATGTCAACACTCTATTGAATTTAAATTTTGTGATTTTCTTAATTGTCTCCTTTGACTCAATGCAATTTGAAATGATTTATAGAATTCATGTCTTCAGACAAATTACTTAAGAAAAACGAAAAGCAATGGACTCTAATAAGATGGCTTCTCACTCCCATTTAGGGATATATGCTTCACACAACCTTGAAACTTGATATTACTATTTTTCTCACCAATTAAATCAAACGACATTCACAATAAATATAAAAATCAAAATATTTCAATTTTGCAATTTTTAGAATTTTAAAATCTGCTAGGGATAACTGAATGTCAACACTCTATTGAATTTAAATTTTGTGATTTTCTTAATTGTCTCCTTTGCCTCAATGCAATTTGAAATGATTTATAGAATTCATGTCTTCAGACAAATTACTTAAGAAAAACGAAAAGCAATGGACTCTAATAAGATGGCTTCTCACTCCCATTTAGGGATATATGCTTCACACAACCTTGAAACTTGATATTACTATTTTTCTCACCAATTAAATCAAACGACATTCACAATAAATATAAAAATCAAAATATTTCAATTTTGCCATTTTTAGAATTTTAATATCTGCTACGGAGAACTGAATCAAATCAAACGACACTAACAATAAATTTAAAAATCAAAATATTGCATTTTTGCAATTTTTAGAATTTTAAAATCTACTAGGATAAATGAATTGTCAATACTCTGTTGAATTTAACTTTTGCAATTTTCTAAATTGTCTCGTTTGCCTCAATGCAATTTAAAATAATCTTCAGGGAAATTACTTAAGAAAAGCAAAAGCAAAGTACTGTAATAAGAAGGTTTTGCACTCCCATCTAGGGATATATGCTTAACACAACATTGAAACTTGGGTTTCCTATTTATAATATTCATCCATTAAAGCGTATTTTATGCAATTGAGTCCATTACTTGTATTTTTGTTCAATTAATATATTCAAATATTATATTTTTCACATATCATATTTTTCTCACCAATTAAATCAAACGACATTTACATTAAATTTAAAAATCAAAATATTTCAATTTTGCACTTTTTCGAATTTTAAAATTTGCTAGGGATAAATGAATTGTCAACACCCTATTCAATTTAAATTTTGCAATTTTCGGAATTGTATCCTTTGGCTCAACGCAATTTGAAATAATTTATATAATTTTCAGGCAAATTACTTAAGAAAAAGCAAAAGCAATCGACTATAATAAGAAGACTCTACACTCCCATCTAGAGATATATGCTTAACACAATATTGAAACTTGGGACTGCTATTTATAATATTTATCCACTAAAGTGTATTTTATGCAATTGAGTCCATTACTTATATTTTGTTCAATTATCATATTCAAATATTATATTTTTCACATATTATATTTTTCTCACCAATTAAATCAAACGACATTAACAATAAATTGAAAAATCAAAATATTCCAATTTTGCAATTTTTTGAATTTTAAAATATGCTAGGGATAAGTGAATTGTCAAAACTCTATTGAATTTAAATTTTGCAATTTTCTAAATTGTCTCTTTTATCTCAACGCAATTTGAAATTACCTATATAATCTTCAGGCAAATTACTTAAGAAAAAGTAACAGCAATGGACTGTAATAAGAAAGTTCTGCACTCCCATCTAGGGATATATACTTAACACAACAATGAAACTTGGGATTTCTATCTATAATATTCATCTACTAAAGTGTATTTTATGCAATTGAGTTGATTATTTGTATTTTTGTTCATTTAACATATTCAAATATTGTATTTTTCTCACCAATCAAATCAAATGACATTAACAACAAATTTAAAAATCAAAATATTGCATTTTTGCAATTTCTAGAATATTAAAATCTGCTAGGGACAAATAAATTGTAAATAATCTGTTGAATTTAATTTTTGCAATTTTCTTAATTGTCTCCTTTGCCTCAATGCAATTTGAAAGGATTTATAGAATTCTTAGCTTCAGACAAATTACTTAAGAAAAAGGAAAAACAATGGACCCTAATAAGATGGTTCCGCACTCCCAACTAGGAATATATGCTTCACACAACCTTAAAACTTGGGATTGCTATTTATAATATTGATCCACTAAAGTGTCTTTTATAATATTTAAATTAAACGACATTAACAATAAATTTAAAAATCAAAATATTTCAATTTTGCAATTTTATAAATTGTCTTCTTTGCCCCAATGCAATTTGAAATGATTTATATAATTTTCAGGCAAATCACTGGAGAAAAAGTAATTGTAATGGACTGTTATAAGAAGGTTCTACACTCCCATATAGGGATATATGCTTAACCTAACATTGAAACTTGGGATTCTTATTTATAATATACATCTACAAACGTGCATTTTATGCAATTGAGTCCATCACTTGTATTTTTGTTCAATTAACTTATTCAAATATTGTATTTTTCTCACCAATCAAATCAAACCACCTTAACAACAAATTTAATAATCAAAATATTGCATTTTTGCAATTTTTAGAATTTTAAAATCTACTAGGGATAAATAAATTTTCAATAATCTGTTTAATTTAAATTTTTCAATTTTCCTAATTATCTCCTTTGCCTCAATGCAATTTTAAATGATTTATAGAATTCCTGTCTTCAGACAAATTACTTAAGAAAAAGGAAAAGCAATGGACTCTAGTAAGATTGTTCCGCACTCCCATCGAGGGATATATGCTTCACACAACCTTGAAACTTGAGATTCCTATTTATAATATTCATCCACTAAAGTGTCTTTTATGCAATGAGTCCATTACTAGTATTTTTGTTTAATTAACATATTCAAATATTATATTTTTCACATATTATATTTTTCTCACCAATTAAATCGAACGATATTAACATTAAAGTTAAAAATCAAAATATTTCAATTTTGCAATTTTTTGAATTTTAAAATCTGCTAGGGATAAGTAAATTGTCAATACTCTGTTGAATTTAAATTTTGCAATTTTCTAAATTGTCTCCTTTACCTCAATGCAATTTGAAATAATTTATGTAATATTCAGGCAAACTACTTAAGAAAAAGCAAAAGCAATTCACTGTAATAAGANATATATTTTTTCACATATATATTTTTCTCACCAATTAAATCAAACGACATTAACATAAATTTAAAAATCAAAATATTTCAATTTTGCAATTTTCAAATTTTAAAATTTGCTAGGGATAAATGAATTGTCAATACTCTATTGAATTTAATTTTGCAATTTTCTGAATTGTCTCCTTTGCCTCAACGCAATTTGAAATAATTATATAATCTTCAGGCAAATTACTTAAGAAAAAGCAAAAGCAATCGACTATAATAAGAAGGTTCTGCACTCCCATCTAGGGATATATGCTTAACACAACATTGAAACTTGGGACTGCTATTTATAATATTCATCCACTAAAGTGTATTTTATGCAATTGAGTCCATTACTTATATTTTTGTTCAATTAACATATTCAAATATTATATTTTTCACATATTATATTTTTCTCACCAATTAAATCAAACGACATTAACAATAAATTTAAAAATCAAAATATTTCAATTTTGCAATTTTTTGAATTTTAAAATCTGCTAGGGATAAATGAATTGTCAATACTCTATTGAATTTAAATTTTGCAATTTTCTAATTGTCTCCTTTTGCCTCAACGCAATTTGAAATGATTTATATAATATTCAGGCAAATTACTTAAGAAAAAGCAAAAGCAATGGACTGTAATAAGAAGGTTCTGCACTCCCATCTAGGGATATATGCTTAACACAACAATGAAACTTGAGATTGCTATTTATAATATTCATCCACTAAAGTGTATTTTATGCAATTGAGTCCATTACTTGTATTTTTGTTCATTTAACATATTCAAATATTGTATTTTTCTCACCAATCAAATCAAACGACATAAACAACAAATTAAAAATCAAAATATTTGCATTTTTGCAATTTTTAGAATTTTAAAATCTGCTAGGAATAAATAAATTGTCAATAATCTGTTGAATTTAAATTTTGCAATTTTCTTAATTGTCTCCTTTGCCTCAATGCAATTTGAAATGATTTATAGAATTCTTCAGGCAAATTACTTAAGAAAAAGGAAAAGCAATGGACTCTAATAAGATGGTTCCCCACTCCCATCTAGGGATATATGCTTCACACAACCTTGAAACTTGGGATTGCTATTTATAATATTCATCCACTAAAGTGTCTTTTATGCAATTGAGTCCATTACTTGTATTTTTGTTCAATTAACATATTCAAATATTATATTTTTCACATATAATATTTTTCTCACCAATTAAATCAAACGACATTAACAATAAATTTAAAAATCAAAATATTTCAATTTTGCAATTTTTAGAATTTTAAAATCTGCTAGGGATAATTGAATTGTCAATACTCTGTTGAATTAAATTTTGCAATTTTCTAAATTGTCTTCTTTGCCTCAACGCAATTTGAAATGATTTATATAATTTTTAGGCAAATTACTTAAGAAAAAGTAAAAGCAATGGACTGTTATAAAAAGGTTCTGCACTCCCATATAGGGATATATGCTTAACACAACATTGAAACTTGGGATTTCTATTTATAATATTCATCCACTAAAGTGTATTTTATGCAATTGAGTCCATTACTTTATTTTTTGTTCAATTAACTTATTCAAATATTGTATTTTTCTCACCAATCAAATCAAACGACATTAACAACAAATTTAAAAATCAAAATTTTACATTTTTGCAATTTTTAGAATTTTAAAATCTACTAGGGATAAATAAATTGTCAATAATCTGTTGAATTTAAATTTTTGCAATTTTCCTAATTGTCTCCTTTGCCTCAATGCAATTTGAAATGATTTATAGAATTCCTTCTTCAGACAAATTACTTAAGAAAAAGGAAAAGCAATGGACTCTAATAAGATTGTTCTGCACTCCCATCTAGGGATATATGCTTCACACAACCTTGAAACTTGAGATTGCTATTTATAATATTCATCCACTAAAGTGTCTTTTATGCAATTGAGTCCATTACTTGTATTTTTGTTTAATTAACATATTCAAATATTATATTTTTCACATATTATATTTTCTCATCAATTAAACAAACGACATTAACATTAAATTTAAAAATCAAAATATTTCAATTTTGCAATTTTTGAATTTTAAAATCTGCTAGGGATAAGTAAATTGTCAATACTCTGTTGAATTTAAATTTTGCAATTTTCTAAATTGTCTCCTTTGCCTCAACGCAATTTGAAATGATTTATATAATGTTTTAGGCAAATTACTTAAGAAAAAGCAAAAGCAATGGACTGTAATAAGAAGGTTCTACACTCCATCAAGGATATATGCTTAACACAACATTGAAACTTGGATTGCTATTTATAATATTCATCCACTAAAGTGTATTTTATACAATTGAGTCCATTACTTGTTTTTTTGTTCAATTAACATATTTAAATATTATATTTTTCACATATTATATTTCTCTCACCAATTAAATCAAACGACATTAACAATAAATTTAAAAATCAAATATTTCAATTTTGCAATTTTTCAAATTTTAAAATCTTCTAAGGATAAGTGAATTGTCAATACTCTGTTGAATTTAAATTTTACCATTTTCTAAATTGTCTCCTTTGCCTCAACGCAATTTGAAATGATTTATATAATCTTCAGGCAAATTACTTAAGAAAAAGCAAAAGCAATGGACTGTAATAAGAATGTTCTGCACTCCTATCTAGGGATATATGCTTAACACAACATTGAAACTTGGGATTGTTATTTATAATATTCATCCACTAAAGTGTATTTTATGCAATTGAGTCCATTACTTGTATTTTTGTTCAATTAACATATTCAAATATTGTATTTTTCTCACCAATCAAATCAAACGACATTAACAACAAATTTAAAAATCAAAATATTGCATTTTTGCAATTTTTAGAATTTTAAAATTTGCTAGGGATAAATAAATTGTAAATAATCTATTGAATTTAAATTTTGCAATTTTCTTAATTGTCTCCTTTTCCTCAATGCAATTTGAAATGATTTATAGAATTCTTGCCTTCAGACAAATTACTTAATAAAAGGAAAAGCAATGGACCCTAATAAGATGGTTCCCCACTCCTATCTAGGGATATATGCTTCACACAACCTTGAAACTTGAGATTGCTATTTATAATATTCATCCACTAAAGTGTCTTTTATGCAATTGAGTCCATTACTTGTATTTTTGTTCAATTGACATATTCAAATATTATATTTTTCACATATTATATTTTTCTCACCAATTAAATCAAATGACATTAACAATAAATTTAAAAATCAAAATATTTCAATTTTGCAATTTTTAGAATTTTAAAATCTGCTAGGGATAAATGAATTGTCAATACTCTGTTGAATTTAAATTTTGCAATTTTCTGAATTGTCTCCTTTGCCTTAATGCAATTTGAAATAATTTATATAATCTTCAGGCAAATTAATTAAGAAAAAGCAAAAGCAATGGACTGTAATAAGAAAGTTCTGCACTCCCATCTAGGGATATATGCTTAACACAACATTGAAACTTGAGATTGCTATTTATAATATTCATCCACTAAAGTGTATTTTATGCAATTAAGTCCATTACTTGTATTTTTGTTCAATTAACATATTCAAATATTATATTTTTCACATATTATATTTCTCTCACCAATTAAATCAAACGACATTAACAATAAATTTAAAAATCAAAATATTTCAATTTTGCAATTTTTTGAATTTTAAAATCTGCTAGGGATAAGTGAATTGTCAATACTCTGTTGAATTTAAATTTTGCAATTTTCTGAATTGTCTCCTTTGCCTCAACGCAATTTGAAATGATTTATATAATCTTTAGGCAAATTACTTAAGAAAAAGAAAAAGCAATGAACTATAATAAGAAGGTTCTGCACTCCCATCTAGGGATATATGCTTAACACAACATTGAAACTTGGGAGTGCTATTTATAATATTCATCCACTTAATTGTATTTTATGCAATTGAGTCCATTACTTGTATTTTTGTTCAATTAACATATTCAAATATTGTATTTTTCTCACCAATCAAATCAATACGAATTAACATAACAAATTTAAAAATCAAAATATTGCATTTTTGCAATTTTTAGAATTTTAAAATCTGCTAGGATAAATAAATTGTTAATAATCTGTTGAATTTAAATTTTGTCAATTTTCTTAATTGTCTCCTTTGCCTCAATGCAATTTGAAATGAATTTATAGAATTCTGTTTTCAGACAAATTACTTAAGAAAAAGGAAAAGCAATGGACTCTAAAAAGATGGTTTCCCCACTGCCCCATCTAGGATAATGCTTCACACAACTTTGAAACTTGAGATTGCTATTTATAATATTCATCCATAAAGTGTTTTTATGCAATTGAGTCCATTACTTGTATTTTTGTTCAATTAACATATTCAAATATAATATTTTTCGCATATTATATTTTTCTCACTAATTAAATCAAACGACATTAACATAAATTTAAAAATCAAAATATTTCAATTTTGCAATTTTTAGAATTTTAAAATCTGCTAGGGATAAATGAATTGTCAATACTCTGTTGAATTTAAATTTTGCAATTTTTTGAATTGTCTCCTTTGCCTCAACGCAATTTGAAATGATTTATATAATCTTCAGGCAAATTACTTAAGAAAAAGCAAAAGCAATGGACTATAATAAGAAGGTTCTGCACTCCCATCTAGGGATATATGCTTAACACAACATTGAAACTTGGGTTGCTATTTATAATATTCATCCACTAAAGTGTCTTTTATGCAATTGAGTCCATTACTTGTATTTTTGTTCAATTAACATATTCAAATATTATATTTTTCACATATTATATTTTTCTCACCAATTAAATCAAACGACATTAACAATAAATTTAAAAATCAAAATATTTCGATTTTGCAATTTTTAGAATTTAAAATCTGCTAGGGATAAATGAATTGTCAATACTTTGTTGAATTTAAATTTTGCAATTTTTTGAATTGTCTCTTTTGCCTCAAAGCAATTTGAAATGATTTATATAATCTTTTGGCAAATTACTTGACAAAAAAAGAAAAGCAATCGAACTCTACATAACGATGGTCCCGCACTCCCATCTTCGGGATATATGGCTTCAACACACCTTGAAACTTGGGATTGCTATTATAAATATTCATCCACCAAAGTGTCTTTTATCGCAATTGAGTCCATCTACATTGTATCTTGTTGCTTCAATTAACATATTCAAATATTGTATTTTTCTCACCAATCAAATCAAACGACATTAACAACAAATTTAAAAATCAAAATATTGCATTTTTGCAATTTTTAGAATTTAAAATCTGCTAGGGACAAATAAATTGTCAATAATCTGATTGAATTTAACTTTTGCAAATTTTCTTAATTGTCTCCTTTGCCTCAATGGCAATTTGAAATGATTTATAGAATTCTTGTCTTCGACAAATTACTTAAGAAAAAGGAAAAGCAATGGACTCTAATAAGATGGTTCCCACTCCCATCTAGGGATATATGCTTCACACAACCTTGAAAACTTGAGATTGCTTATTTATAATATTCATCCACTAAAGTGTCTTTTATGCAATTGAGTCCATTACTTGTATTTTTGTTCAATTAACATATTCAATATTATATTTTTCACATATTATATTTTTCTCACCAATGAAATCAAACGACATTAACAATAAATTTAAAAATCAAAATATTCATTTTTGCAATTTTTAGATTTTTAAAATCTGCTAGGGATAAATGAATTGTCAATACTCTGTTGAATTTAAATTTTGCAATTTTCAGAATTGTCTCCTTTGCCTCAATGCAATTTGAAATGATTTATATAATCTTCAGCAAATTACTTAAGAAAAAGCAAAAGCAATGGACTGTAATAAAAGGTTCTGCACTCCCATCTAGGGATATATGCTTAACACAACATTGAAACTTGGGATTGCTATTTATAATATTCATCCACTAAAGTGTATTTTATGCAATTGAGTCCATTACTTGTATTTTTGTTCAATTAACATATTCAAATATTATATTTTTCACTTATTATATTTTTCTCACCAATCAAATCAAACGACATTAACAATAAATTTAAAAATCAAAAAATTCATTTTTGCAATTTTTAGAATTTTAAAATCTGCTAGGGATAAAGAAATTGTCAATAATATGTTGAATTTAAATTTTTCAATTTTCTTAATTGTCTCCTTTGCCTCAATGTAATTTGAAATGATTTATAGAATTTATGTTTTCAGACAAATTACTTAGGAAAAAGGAAAAGCAATGGACTCTAAAAAGATGGTTCCCACTCCCATTTGGGATATATGCTTTACACAACTTGAAACTTGAGATTGCTATTTATAATATTCATCCATAAAGTTTCTTTTATGCAATTGAGTCCATTACTTGTATTTTTGTTCAATTAACATATTCAAATATTAATTTTTCATATATTATATTTTTCTCACCAATTAAATCAAACGACATTAAAAATAAATTTAAAAATCAAAAATATTGCATTTTTGCAATTTTTAGAATTTTAAAATCTAATAGGGATAATGAATTGTCAATACTTTATTGAATTTAAATTTTGCAATTTTCCAAATTGTCTCCTTTGCCCTAAGTAATTTGAAATGATTTATATAATCTTCAAGCAAATTACTTAAGAAAAAGCAAAAGCAATGGACTAAATAAGAATGTTTTGCACTCCCATCTAGGGATATATGCTTAACACAACATTGAAACTTGGGATTGCTATTTATAATATTCATCCACTAAAGTGTATTTTATGCAATTGAGTCCATTACTTGTATTTTTGTTCAATTAACATATTCAAATATTATATTTTTCACATATTATATTTTTCTCACCAATTAAATCAAACGACATTAACAATAAATTTAAAATCAAAATATTTCAATTTTGCAATTTTTAGAATTTTAAAATCTGTTAGGGATAAATGAATTGTCAATAATCTGTTGAATTTAAATTTTGCAATTTTCTGAATTGTCTCCTTTTCCTCAACACAATTTGAAATGATTAATATAATCTTCAGGCAAATTACTTAAGAAAAAGCAAAAGCAATGGACTATAATAAGAAGGTTCTACACTCCTATCTAGGGATATATGTTTAACACAACATTGAAACTTAGGATTGCTATTTATAATATTCATCCACTTAAGTGTATTTTATGCAATTGAGTCCATTACTTGTATTTTTGTTCAATTAACATATTCAAATATTGTATTTTTCTTACCAATCAAATCAAACGACATTAACAACAAATTTAAAAATCAAAATATTGCATTTTGCAATTTTTAGAATTTTAAAATCTGCTAGGGATAAATAAATTGTAAATAATCTATTGAATTTAAATTTTCAATTTTCTTAATTGTCTCCTTTACCTCAATGCAATTTGAAATGATTTATACATTTCTTGCGTTCAGACAAATTACTTAGAAAAAGGAAAAGCAATGGACTCTAATAAGAATGGTTCCGCACTCCCATCTAGGGATATATGCTTCACACAACTTGAAACTTGAGATTGCTATTTATAATATTCATCCACTAAAGTGTCATTTATGCAATTGAGTCCATTACTTGTATTTTTGTTTAATTAACATATTCAAATATTATATTTTTCACATATTATATTTTTCTCACCAATTAAATCAAACGACATTAACAATAAATTTAAAAATCAAAATATTTCGATTTTGCAAGTTTTAGAATTTTAAAATCTGCTAGGGATAAATGAATTGTCAATACTCTGTTGAATTTAAATTTTGCAATTTTCTGAATTGTCTCCTTTGCCTCAATGCAATTTGAAATGATTTATATAATCTTTAGGCAAATTACATAAGAAAAAGCAAAAGCAATGGACATTTAATAAGATGTTCTGCACTCCCATTTTGGGATATATGCTTATCACAACATTGAAACTTAGGATTGCTATTTATAATATTCATCCACTAAAGTGTATTTTATGCAATTGAGTCCATTACTTGTATTTTTGTTCAATTAATATATTTAAATATTATAATTTCACATATTATATTTTTCTCACCAATTAAATCGAACGACAATAATAATAAATTTAAAAATTAAAATATTTCAATTTTGCAATTTTTAGGATTTTTAAAATCTGCTAGGGATAAATGAATTGTCAATTCTTTGTTGAAGTTAAATTTTGCAATTTTTAGAATTGTCTCCTTTGCCTCAACGCAATTTGAAATGATTTATATAATCTTCAGGCAAATTGTACTTAAGAAAAAGCAAAAGCAATGAGCTGTAATAAGAAGGTTCTGCACTCCCATCTAGGGATATATGCTTAACACAACATTGAAACTTGGGATTGCTATTTATAATATTCATTCACTAAAGTGTATTTTATGCAATTGAGTCCATTACTTGTATTTTTTGTTCAATTAACAAATTCAAATATATCTATTTTTCTCACCAATCAAATCAAACGACATTAACAATAAATTTAAAAATCAAAATATTGCATTTTTGCAATTTTTAGAATTTTAAAATCTGTGAGGGATAAATGAATTGTCGATACTCTCTGTTGAATTTAAATTTTGCAATTTTCTGAATTGTCTCTTTGCCTCAACGCAATTTGAAATGATTTATATAATCTTCAGCCAAATTACTTAAGAAAAAGCAAAAGCAATGGACTGTAATAAGAAAGTTCTGCACTCCCATTTAGGATATATGCTTAACACAACATTGAAACTTGGATTGCTATTTATAATATTCATCCACTAAAGTGTATTTTATGCAATTGAGTCCATTACTTGTATTTTTGTTCAATTAACATATTCAAATATTATATTTTTCACATATTTATTTTTCTCACCAATTAAATCAAACACATTAACAATTAAATTTAAAAATCAAAATATATTCATTTTTGCAATTTTTTGAATTTTAAAATCTGCTAGGGATAAAGAAATTGTCAATAATCTGTTGAATTTAAATTTTGCAATTTTCTTAATTGTCTCCTTTGCCTCAATGCAATTTGAAATGATTTATATAATTCTTCAGGCAAATTACTTAGAAAAAGAAAAAGCAATGGACTCTAAAAAGATGTTTCCCACACTCCCATCTAGAGGATATATGCTTTACACAACATTGAAACTTGAGATTGCTATTTATAATATTCATCACTAAAGTGTATTTTATGCAATTGAGTCCATTACTTGTATTTTTGTTCAATTAACATATTCAAATATTATATTTTTCACATATTATATTTTTCTCACCAATTAAATCAAACGACATTAACAATAAATTTAAAAATCAAAATATTGCATTTTTGCAATTTTTAGAATTTTAAAAATCTGCTAGGGATAAATGAATTGTCAATACTCTGTTGAATTTAAATTTTGCAATTTTCTGAATTGTCTCCTTTGCCTCAACGCAATTTGAAATGATTTATATAAATCTTCAGGCAAATTACTTAAGAAAAAGCAAAAGCAATGGACTGTAATAAGAAGGTTCTGCACTCCCATCTAGGGATATATGCTTAACACAACATTGAAACTTGGGATTGCTATTTATAATATTCATCCACTAATGTGTATTTTATGCAATTGAGTCCATTACTTGTATTTTTGTTCAATTAACATATTCAAATATATTTTTTTCTCAACATTAAATCAAACGACATTAACAATAAATTTTAAAAAAATCAAATATTTCAATTT
>JAIRCJ010000767.1:49207-64381 GCA_020883675.1 Bruguiera gymnorhiza
AATAAATTTAAAAATCAATAATATTTCAATTTTGTAATTTTTAGAATTTTAAAATCTACTAGGGATAAATGAATTGTCAATACTCTGTTGAATTTACATTTTGCAATTTTCTGAATTGTCACCTTTGCCTCAACGCAATTTGAAATGATTTATATAATCTTCGGGCAAATTACTTAAGAAAAAGCAAAAGCAATGGACTCTAATAAGAAGGTTCTACACTCCCATCTAAGGATATATGCTTAACACAACATTGAAACTTGGGATTACTATTTATAATATTCATCCACTGATGTGTATTTTATGCAATTGAGTCCATTATTTGTATTTTTGTTCAATTAACAAATTCAAATATTCTATTTTTCTCACCAATCAAATCAAACGACATTAATAATAAATTTAAAAATCAAAATATTGCATTTTTGCAATTTTTAGAATTTTAAAATCTTCTAGGGATAAATGAATTGTCGATACTCTGTTGAATTTAAATTTTGCAATTTTCTGAATTTTCTCCTTTGCCTCAATGCAATTTGAAATGATTTAGATAATCTTCAGGCAAATTACTTAAGAAAAAGCGAAAGGAATGGACTGTAATAAGAAGGTTCTGCACTCCCGTCTTAAGATATATGCTTAACACAACATTGAAATCTGGGATTGCTATTTATAATATTCATCCACTAATGTGTTTTTTATGCAATTGAGTCCATTACTTGTATTTTTGTTCAATTAAAAAATTCAAATATTTTATTTTTCTCATCAATTAAATCAAACGACATTAACAATTAATTTAAAAATCAAAATATTTTAATTTTGCAATTTTTAGAATTTTAAAATCTGCTAGGGATAAATGAATTGTCGATACTCTATTGAATTTAAATTTTGCTATTTTCTGAATTGTCTCCTTTGCCTCAACACAATTTGAAATGATTTATATAATATCCAGGCAAATTACTTAAGAAAAAGCAAAAGGAATGGACTGTAATAAGAAGGTTCTGGACTCCCATCTTGGGATATATGCTTAACACAACGTTGAAACTTGGGATTGCTATTTATAATATTGATCCATTAATGTGTATTTTATGGAATTGAGTCCATTACTTGTTTTTTGTTCAATTAACAAATTCAAATATTCTATTTTTCTCACTAATTAAATCAAAAGACATTAATAATAAATTTAAAAATCAAAATATTGTATTTTTGTAATTTTTAGAATTTTAAAATCTGCTAGGGATAAATGAATTGTTGATACTCTGTTGAATTTAAATTATGTTGTTTTTCGAATTGTCTCCTTTGTCTCGACGCAATTTGAAATGATTTTAAAATCTACTAGGGATAAATGAATTATCAATACTCTGTCGAATTTAAATTTTGCAATTTTCTGAATTGTCTCATTTGCCTCAACACAATATGAAATGGTTTATATAATTTTCAGGCAAATTACTTAAGAAAAAGTAAAAGCAATAGACAGTAATAAGAAGGTTCTGCACTCTCATCTAGGGATATATGCTTAACAGAACATTAAAACGTGGAATTGCTATTTATAATATTCATCTTCTAAAGTGTATTTTATGCCATTGAGTCCAATATTTGTATTTTTGTTCAATTAACTTATTAAAATATTATTTTTTTCTCACCAATGAAATCTAACAACATTAATAACAAATTTAAAAATCAAAATATTGCATTTTTGCAATTTTTAAAATTTTAAAATTTGGTAAGGATAAATGAATTGTCCATACTCTGTTGAATTTAAATTTTGCAATTTTCTTAATTGTCTTGTTTGCCTTAACGTAATTTGAAAGGATTTATATAATCTTCAGTCTAATTACTTAAGAAAAAGCAAAAGCAATGGATTGTAATAAGGTGGTTCTGCACTCCCATCTAGGGATATATGCTTCATAAATATTCTATTTTTCTCACCAATCAAATGAAACGACATTAACAATTAATTTAAAAATCAAAATATTTTAATTTTGCAATTTTTAGAATTTTAAAATCTGCTAGGGATAAATGAATTGTCGATACTCTATTGAATTTAAATTTTGCAACTTTCGGAATTGTCTCCTTTGCCTCAACGTAATTTGAAATGATTTATATAATTTTCAAGCAAATTACTTAAGAAAAAGCAAAAGGAATGGACTGTAATAAGAAGGTTCTGCACTTCCATCTTGGGATATATGCTTAACACAACGTTGAAACTAGAGCCTGCTATTTATAATATTGATCCACTAATGTGTATTTTATGGAATTGAGTCCATTATTTGTTTTTTTGTTCAATTAACAAATTTAAGTATTCTATTTTTCTCACTAATTAAATCAAACGACATTAACAATAAATTTAAAAAACAAAATATTGCATTTTTGCAATTTTTAGAATTTTAAAATTTACTAGGGATAAATGAATTGTCAATACTCTATTGAATTTAAATTTTGCAATTTTCTGAATTGTGTCCTTTGCCTCAATGCAATTTGAAATGATTTATATAATCTTCAGGCAAATTACTTAAGAAAAATCACAAGTAATAGACTGTAATAAGAAGATTCTGCACTCCCATCTAGAGATATATGCTTAACACAACATTGAAACTTGGGTTTGCTATTTATAATATTCATCCACTAAATTGTATTTTATACAATTGAGTCCATTACTTGAATTTCTATTCAATTAACATATTCAAATATTATATTTTTCACATATTATATTTTTCTCAACAATTAAATTAAACGACATTAACAATAAATTTAAAAATGAAAATATTTCAATTTTGCCATTTTTAGAATTTTAAAATCTATTAGGGATAAATGAATTGTCAAAACTCTGTTGAATTTAAATTTTGCAATTTTCTAAATTGTCTCCTTTGCCTCAACGCAATTTGAAATAATTTATATAATCTTCAGGCAAATTACTTAAGAAAAAACAAGAGTAATGGATTGCAATGAGAAGGTTTTACACTCCCATCTATAAATATATGCTTAACACAACATTGAAACTTGGGATTATTATTTATAATATTTATCCACTAAAGTATATTTTATGCAATTGAGTCCATTACTTGTATTTTTGTTCAATTCACATATTCAAATATTATATTTTTCTCACCAATCAAATCACACGACATTAATAGCAAATTTAAAAATCAAAATATTGCATTCTTGCAATTTTTAGAATTTTAAAATCTGTTAGGGATAAATGAATTGTTAATACTCTGTTGAATTTAAATTTTACAATTTTCTTAATTGTCTCCTTTGCCTTAATGCAATTTGAAATGATTTATAGAATTCTTGTCTGCAGACAAATTACTTAAGCAAAAGGAAAAGCAATGAACTCTAATAAGGTGGTTCCCCACTCCTATTTAGGGATATATGCTTCACACAACCTTGAAACTTGAAATTTCTATTTATAGTATTCATCCACCAAAGTGTCTTTTATGCAATTGAGTCCATTACTTGTATTTTTATTCAATTAACATATTCAAATATTATAAATTTTTCTCACCAATCAAATCAAACGAGATTAACAACAAATTTAAAAATCAAAATATTGCTTTTTTGGAATTTTTAGAATTTTAAAATTTGTTAGGGATAAATGAATTGTCAATACCCTGTTGAATTTAAATTTCAGAATTTTCTTAATTGTCTCCTCTACCTCAATGCAATTTGAAATGATTTATAGAATTCTTGTCTTCAGACAAATTAGTTAAGAAAAAGAAAAAGGAATGGACTCTAATAAGATGGTTCTCCACTTGCATCTAGGGATATATGCTTCGCACAACCTTGAAACTTGAGATTGCAATTCATAATATTCATCTACTAAAGTGTCTTTTATGCAATTGAGTCCATTACTTGTATTTCTGTTCAATTAACATATTCAAATATTATATTTTTCACATATTATATTTTTTTCACCAATTAAATCAAACGACATTAACAATAAATTGAAAAATGAAAATATTTCAATTTCATAATTTTTAGAATTTTAAAATCTATTGAGGATAAATGAATTGTCAATACTCTGTTGAATTTAAATTTTGCAATTTTCTAAATTGTCTCCTTTGCCTCCATGCAATTTGAAATAATTTATATAATTTTTGGGCAAATTACTTAAGAAAAAATAAGAGCAATGGACTGTAATAAGAAGGTTCTACACTCCCATCTAGGGATATATGCTTAACACATCATTGAAACTTGGGATTGCTATTTATAATATTCATCCACTAAAGTGTATTTTCTGTAATTGAGTCCATTACTTGTAATTTTTTTCAATTAAGATATTCAAATATTATATTTTTCTCACCAATCAAATCAAACGACATTAACAACAAATTTAAAAATCAAAATATTGCATTTTTGTAATTTTTAGAATTTTAAAATCTGCTAGGGATAAATAAATTGTCAATTATCTGTTGAATTTAAATTTTGAAATTTTCTTAATTGTCTCCTTTGCCTCAATGCAATTTGAAATGATTTATAGAATTCTTGTCTTGAGACAAATTAGTTAAGAAAAAGGAAAAGGAATGGACTCTAATAATATGGTTCCCCACTCTTATTTGGGATATATACTTCACACAACCTTGAAACTTGAGATTGCAATTCATAATATTCATCTACTAAAGTGTCTTTTATGTAATTGAGTCAATTACTTGTATTTTTGGTCAATTAGCATATTCAAATATTACATTTTTGTCACCAATTAAATCAAACGACATTAACAATAAATTGAAAAATCAAAATATTTCAATTTTGCAATTTTTTGAATTTTAAAATCTCCTATGGATAAGTGAATTGTCAATACTTTGTTCAATTTAAATTTTGCAATTTTCTAAATTGCCTCCTTTGCCTCGACGCAATTTAAAATGATTTATATAATTTTCAGGCAAATTACTTAAGAAAAAGCAAGAGCAATAGACAGTAATAAGAATATTCTACACTCCTGTCTAGAGATATATACTTAACACAACATTGAAACTTGGGTTTGCTATTTATAATATTCATCCATTAAATTGTATTTTATGCAATTAAGTTCATTACTTGTATTTCTGTTTAATTAACATATTCAAATATTATATTTTTCACATATTATATTTTTCTCAGTAATTAAATTAAACGACATTAACAATAAATTTAAAAATCAAAATATTTCAATTTTGTAATTTTTCAAATTTTGAAATTTGTTAGGGATAAATGAATTGTCAATACTCTATTGAATTTAAATTCTGCAATTTTCTTAATTGTCTCTTTTGCCTCAAAGTAATTTGAAATGATTTATATAATTTTCAGGTAAATTACTTAAGAAAAAGCAAAAGCAATAGATTGTAATAAGAAGGTTTTGTAATCCTATTAGGGTTATATCCTTAACACAACATTGAAATTGAGATTGCTATTTATAATATTCGTTCACTAAAGTGTATTTTATGCAATTGAGTCCATTACTTGTATTTTTGTTCGATTAAGATATTCAAATATTATATTTTTCTCACTAATCAAATCAAGCAACATTAACAATAAATTTAAAAATCAAAATATTGCATTTTTGCAATTTCTGGAATTTTAAAATCTACTAGGGATAAATGAATTGTCAATTCTCTGTTGAATTTAAATTTTGCTATTTTCTGAATTATCTCCTTTGCCTCAACACAATTTGAAATGATTTATATAATCAACAGGCAAATTACTTATGGAAAAGCAAAAGTAATTGACTGTAATAAGAAAGTTCTGCACTCCCATCTAGGGATATATGCTTAACACAATATTGATACTTGGGATTGCTCTTTATAATATTCATCCACTAAAGTGTATTTTATGCAATTGAGTCCATTACTTGTATTGTTGTTCAATTAAGATATTCAAATATTGCATTTTTCTCACCAATCAAATCAAACGACATTAACAATAAATTTAAAAATCAAAATATTGCCTTTTTGCAATTTTTAGAATTTTAAAATCTACTAGGGATAAATGAATTGTCAATACTCTGTTCAATTTAAATTTTGCAATTTTCTTAATTGTCATCTTTGCCTCAATGCAATTTGAAATGATTTATAGAATTCTTGTCTTCAAACAAATTACTTAAGAAAAAGGAAAAGCAATGGACTCTTGTTGTTCCCACAGCTTGTATGGGTTGTAATTATTGTCAACTAGGGTTAAGTGTGCAAGAAAGTAAATCCACTGCATAAGGGCAAGAACGTAAATCCACCACGTAAGCCCTATTAGGGTTTCATGGAAGAGAGTATATAAAGGCCTTGGAAGACAAAACAAAAAAGGGGGCCAACAAAATTGAATAAATAGCGACCCTACAACAACTGGCCAAAAAGAAGAGAAAATAATATACCAAAAGGGAACCCCACTGTCGGCAAAAAAAAAAAAAAAAAAGGAGAAAAAGAGGAGATGGCCGAAAAGAGAGCAGAACGACAAGATATCATAAACGACACCACTAGGAGAGCAAACCAAAAGGTGCGACCTCTTGCAAGGAAACCAGAAACACGTCCTGCAAGCAAATCAGAAATGCACAACCAGCAAGAGGAGAAATAAGAAATAGACCTCCTGGAAGAGAAGATAGCAGACCTGGTATCCGTGAGATCACCCGGAAGAGAAGACAGCAGACCTGGTATCCGTGACACCACCCGGAAGAGAAGATAGTAGACCAGCAGTGTGGGGCAGGCCGAAAGGTGTGAACCAGAAAAACTAGTAGTGTGAGGCAAGCCAAGAGATGTGAAACGGTAGACCAAAAGCGTGGGTGTACATTAGGAGACGACATGAGACCAAAACGTGCAACGGCGTGACAGACCAGAAGCGTGAGGACAGGCCGTGAAACAGTAAGACCGTGAAATAGGAGACGGGTGAGACCGTGAGACGGTGAAAGTAGGAGCTATGTGAGACAACCTAGAGAAGGAATTTGACGAAGCATCGGAAAGAACTCAACGTATTTCCAGATTTCTTCAAGAGAGGTTAGAGAGCGTTGCAGTGAACTTCTAAGCGGCAATGGAGCATCCTTTCAATTCAACAAAGGCAAGACAAGCTAAAAGAAGGGTAGACATAGTAAGGGACACTCTTTGTATTGTACTTACTTAGTAATTGCAATAATGAAAGGAGCAGAAGATTAAGACATCTATTGTAACTGGAATTCTTAAGTATAGTGGATGGTCTTGGTAAGGGAGAGTCCCTACCACCGTGGATGAACGTCATGTTGACGGAACCACGTAAATCTCGTGTGTCCTTAATTTGCTTTATGTTCTGTGTTTTGAATTGAGTTGTGAACGCAGCTAATGTATCAGCCAACCCATAACCTAACGAAGACCTAAATAAGAACATCCGAATTGTCTATTAGGCAAGGTGTCTGAAAGGTGACTTTGGGGACTATTGTGATTAGTAGGTAGCAATAGATCTACCTTAGTTAAATCTGAGAAAGAGTTCCCTTCTAAGAAGAGATTGAAGTTGTTCACTTACCTACGAATTGCAAATTGTGGTGATACTGATTCACCCCCCTCTCAGTATCACAAACTAGTAGATCTTAGGGTGAAGTTGGGAACTTCAATTGGTATCAGAGCACAGGTTCTCCAGGATAAAGCTTAACAGCTTGGTGTACTAGTTTGAAGAGCTCTAGAAGTTTTAACTTGTTCAGCATACTGAGAAATGGACGCCGATACCAGCACTAGCACTACTTACAGCAAGAAGGTTCCAATCTTCAATGGAACCAACTACCATATGTGGAGAGTGAGAATGCAGGTGGTATTTGCAACCATGAGCTTAAACATGGTGAAATCTGTACATGAGCGTTTTGAGCCTCCAAAAGAAGGTAAAGATCCAACCCCAGAGGAATTAAGACAGTTTGAGATAAATGGGAAGGCCTCAAACGTCATCATTTCAGCATTGACAGATGTTGAATATGCTAAAGTTATGGACTGCAAATCTGCCAAGGAGATATGAGACAGATTGCAAAAAGTCTATGAAGGTGATGGCAGAATGAAGGAGGCCAAGCTTCAAGTTTTCAAGGAGAGATATGAATCTCTCAGAATGCAGAAAAATGAGACAGTCCAAGAGTTCTTCACCAAGGTTATTGATGTTGTAAACAATCTTAGAAGTATTGGGAAGAACAAGAAGGAATCATCTATTGTGAAGAAAATTCTGAGAATTCTGCTTGAGAGGTTTACCTTAAAGGTGGCAGCCATAGAGGAGAGTAGAGATCTCAATTCTATATCTCTGCATGATCTCCAGTGCAATCTCATTGCATATGAGATGAGAATAAAGTCAATTGAGAGCTTCTCAACGTCAAAAGTATCAAAGGAGGCAGCTTTCAAAGCTATGAAACACTTGAAGATAAAAGAAGAGGAAGAATCATCCAGTGAGGATGAAGAGGAAGAAAGTGAAGTTGAAGTGTTGGCATACTTCACAAGGAAGTTCAAAAGGGGTCTAAGAAAGGAAAAGGATAGTTGTCCTTGAGATGTTATCGTTATGGACAAACTGGACACTTTGCTTCTCAGTGCAAAGTGAAACTTGATGATGAAGATGAGGATGGTGATGATGAGCAGAATTCAAAATGGAGAAGACCATCATTCAAGTCAAGGAAGTCCAGCAAGAAGACTGCTAACCCACAGAAGAAGAAGAGAGGCTCATTCAAGAGTTATGTGAGCCAAACAAAAGAAGCCGATGAGGAGGAAGATGTAGACTCATCAGATGAGCATGCCTTTATGGCATTAGCTCGATGTGGTAGTTCAACCTCTGAAGAGGAAGAGGAGATTGATGAAGAAGAACCAGATCTTGAAGCTGAGTTAAAAGCAGCTTCAAAGGAGATAATTAGAAGGGGTAGAACCATAAGAAGGTTGGAGGCCCATATAAAACAAGTTGAAGCAAAGATTGAGGAAGCAGAAAGTCAAAAGGATGAAATAAGGGCTGAACATATTGACTTGAAGAGAAGATTTGAAGAACAGATCAAAATATGTGAAGACCTTACTATGGAGCTTGGCTCAAGGACTTCAACAATTGAAGAAATGGAGATAAAGTTGCTGAGACTTTAGCAACAACTCAAAAAGAGTGAAGAAAACTTGCAGAAGTTTGAAGTGATAGGAGAAACAAGCTCTGCAAGAGAAAAGAAGAATGAAGAGAAAGTGCAGCAATCTGATGCTGCACTGCCTAAAGATAACGAGACTTTGCCACAGAAGTTGAAAGAGAAGGTTAAGTTGCAGAAAGAAAAGACTGATCAGCCAGGAATAGTGAAGGCTGAAAATAAAGAAGATTTGAAGAAGCAACCTAGGGTTGCAAACAAAAATGAAGAAAAGAAAGTCAGCCAGCAAGGGGCTACGGCTGAACAGAAGAAGTAGAATAAGGTGACTGAAATGAAAGTCACACAAGCAAAGAAGCCAGCAACCTTGTCTACACAGCAAGTAATGAACAAAAGAAAACAAGCTATGATTAGACCCAAGAAGAGACAGTTTCAAGGTTACTGTCTTTATTGTGAAGTTTAGGGTCATAAGGCAAGTAAATGCTGGTGGAGAAGGCCAGTATATGTCTCCAACTTGAGAAGATACGATGCTGCATACAGAGGGAGACAATACAAAATTCAGAGGAGAACACCTGTTGTGAGTTCTTGCACAAACTGTAAAAGGCAAGGACACACTGACAAGAATTGTTGGTGGAAGTGCAAACTGGGAAAAGTGGTCACTTCCAGTAATGTGAGAATAGATGAAAACTGGAAAACAATGCATAATGGAGAAGCTGAGGACAGTGAAGAAGATGACTTCAAGATAGATGAAGAATCTGACCAACATGAAGAAGAGGGAAAAGAAGTAAGTTCAGACTAAGAGAAGAGTGAGTTTGAAGATGAAGAAGGAGATTCTCTTGCAACTAAGATTGTGCAAGAGAGAAAGACAAAGAAGACATGGACCAATGCTTATCAAGGAAATTAGATAATAGGTGACCCATCAGTAGGAGTTACAACAAGAAGAAGGAGCTACTGCTTTACTCTCACAAGTTGAACCTAATTATATTGAAGAGGCTGCACAAGACAAAGCCTGGGTCAAAGCTATCAATGAGGAGCTAGATCAAATCAAGAAGAATGAAACATGGGAGCTGGTCCCAAGACCCACTAATAAGAATGTCATAGGAACAAAATGGGTGTCTAAAAATAAACATAATGAAGATGGCAAGGTGTTGAGGAACAAGGCTAGGCTGGTTTGCAAAGGCTACACTCAGATAGAAGGAGTAGATGTTGATGAAACTTTTGCACCAGTAGCAAGGTTGGAAACTATCAAAATGTTCTTAGCTTTAGTAGCACATAAGAGGTATAAAGTTTACCAGATGGATGTGAAATCAGCCTTTCTGAATGGGCTCCTGAAAGAAGAAGTGTATATTGAACAACCCGATGGAGTACAAATCAGTGAGGATGAGACACACGTGTGCAAGCTGAAGAAAGCCTTGTATGGCCTTAAACAAGCCCCAAGAGCATGGTACAGCAGGCTGGACGCGTATTTGAGAAGGTTGAACTTTAGAAGAGGAACAGTTGATAATAACCTATAAGTGTTCAACTCAGAGAAAGGCCAACTGATAGCCATAGTATATGTAGATGGCATCATCTTTGGAGGGGATCACTCTGAGCTATGCTAAGAATTTGCACAGAAGATGAGTGAGGAATTTGAGATGTCATTGATTGGAGAAATGACTTACTTTCTTGGATTATAGATAAAACAGTGTGAAGAAGGTATTTTTATTTCTCAGACAAAATATGCCAAAGAGATGCTGAAAAAATTTGGCACAGAGGATAGCAGACTTGTCAGTACCCTTATGCCAGTAGGTTACAAGTTAACAAAAGATCAGGAAGGAAGCAATACAAGCCCTACAGAATACAGGAAGATGATAGAGAGCCTTTTGTACCTTACAGCATCAAGGCCTGATCTCATGCAAGTTGTGTGTATCGCCAGTAGATTCTAAGCTAATCCTAAGGAATCTTATGTGTTGGCAGTGAAAAGAATCCTAAGATACCTGAAGGGGACACTGGAAATGGGCTTGTGGTATCCTGCCATGGATTCTGTAAAACTACGAGTATACACTGATGCAGACTGGGCAGGAAGTACAGATGACAGAAAATCAACCAGTGGCTGTAGTTTCTACTTGGGTTCAAAGTGTGTTGCATGGCTCAGTAGAAAGCAAAACAATGTTACTTTGAGCATAGTGGAGGCTGAGTATATGGCTGCTTGTGCAGCATGTACTCAGGTGATATGGATGCAAAGACAATTGGCCGATTTGAGTGTTGAAGTGAAGTTACCAGTGAGTGTACTTTGTGATAATCAAAGTGCAATTGATCTTAGCAAGAATCCAGTTCAACATTCAAGGAGCAAGTATATTGACATCCAGTATCACTTTATCAAGGATCAAATGGAAGAGGGCACAATTCAGTTGGAGTATGTCAGCACTAAAGATCAAATCTCAAATATTCTAACTAAACCTCTGTCCACAGAGTTGTTTGAAAAGCACAGAATGAGTCTGTTTGTGCAAATGCCTCCTCAAGCTTGAAGTTCAATGAATCCTCCATCTCTACTTTGCAGGTTTTTCAAATTTGTAATTGGTTGGCAAAGAGGGAGAGAAGCAACAGTGCAGGGGGAGTTGTTAAGGAAGGGGGAGTGCATATTTAGGTAGAGTTGTAATCCATCTACTTTTGGATTATTACTCTAAGAAGATTATGAAGGACTGCTGCATAATGGTTTTTGTTGTGAGTGTTGCCAACAATTATAAAGGGGGAGATTGTTGTTCCCACAACCTTGTATGGGATGTAATTGTTGTCAACTAGGGTTAAGTGTGTAAGAAAGTAAAGCCACATGGAAGGGCAAGAAAGTAAATCCGCTGTGTAAGGGCAAGAACATAAATCTGCCACCTAAGCCTTATTAGGGTTTCATGGAAGAGAGTATATAAAGACCTTGGAAGACAAAACAAAAAAAGGGGGGCCAACAAAATTGAATAAACAGCAACCCTACAACAACCGGCCAAAAAGAAGAGAAAATAATATACCGAAAGGGAACCCCACTGTCGGTAAAAAAGAAAAAAAGGAGAAAAAGAGGAGACGGCCGAAGGGGGGCTGAACAAAGAATAGAGGTCAAGAGGAGATGGCCGGAAAGAGAGCGAAACGGCAAGAGACCAGAAACGACACCACTAGGAGAGCAAACCAGAAATGTCACCACCAGGAGAGCAAACCAGAACGTGCGACCTCCTGCAAGGAAACCAGAAACACGTCCTGCAAGCAAACCAGAAATACACAACCAGCAAGAGGAGAAATAAGAAACAAACCTCTCGGAAGAGAAGACAGCAGATCTGGTATCTGTGAGGCAGGCCAAAAGACATGAACCAGAAAAACTAGTAGTGTGAGGCAGGCCAAGAGACGTGAAACAACAGACCAGAAGCATGGGTGTACATCAGGAGACGGCGTGAGACCAGAACATGCAACGGCGTGACAGACCAGAAGCATGAGAACAGGCCGTGAAACAGTAAGACCGTGAAATAGGAGACGGGTGAGACCGTGAGATGGTGAAAGTAGGAGCTGTGTGTGACAACCTAGAGAAGGAATTTGGCGAAGCATCGAAAAGAACTCAACGTATTTCCAAATTTCTTCAAGAGAGGTTAGAGAGTGTTGCGGTGAACTTCTAAGCGGCAGTGGAGCAGCCTTTCAATTCAACAGAGGCAAGACAAGCAAGAAGAAGGGTAGACACAGTAAGTGACATTCTTTGTATTGTACTTGCTTAGTAATTGCAATAGTGAAAGGAGAAGAAGATTAAGACATCCATTGTAACTAAATTCTCAAGTATAGTGGATAGTCTCGGTAAAGAAGAGTCCCTACCACCATGGATGTACGTCTCGTTGAGGGAACCACGTAAATCTCGTGCGCCCTTAATTTGCTTTACGTTCTATGTTTTGAATTGAGTTGTGAACGCAGCTAAAGTATCAACCAACCCATAACCTAACGAAGACCTAAACAAGAACATCTGAATTGTCTATTAGGCAAGGTGTTTGAAAGGTGACTTTGGGGACTAATGTGATTAGTAGGTAGCAATAGATCTACCTTAGTTGAATATGAGAAAGAGTTCGCTTTTAAGAAGAGATTGAAGTTATTCACTTACCTGCGAATTGCGAATTGTGGTGATACTGATTCACCCCCCCTCTCAGTATCACAAACTAGTAGATCCTAGGGTGAAGTTAGGAACTTCAACTCTAATAAGGTGGTTCCCCACTCCTATCTAAGGATATATGCTTCACACAACCTTGAAACTTGAGATTGTTATTTATAATATTCATCAACTAAAGTGTCTTTTATTCAATAAAGTCCATTACTTGTATTTTTGTTCAATTAACATATTCAAATATTAGATTTTCACATATTATATTTTTCACACCAATTAAATCAAACGACATTAACAATAAATTTTAAAATGAAAATATTTCACTTTTGCAATTTTTAGAATTTTAAAATCTATTAGGGATAAATGAATTGTCAATACTCTATTGAATTTAAATTTTGCAATTTTCTAAATTGTCTCCTTTGCCTCCACGTAATTTAAAATAATTTATATCATCTTCAGGCAAATTACTTAAGAAAAAACAAGAGCAATAGACTATAATAAGAAGGTTCTACACTCCCATCTAGGGATATATGCTTAACATAACATTGAAACTTGAGATTGTTGTTTATAATATTCATCCACTAAAGTGTATTTTATACAATTGAATCCATTACTTGAAATTTTGTTCAATTAAGATATTCAAATATTGTATTTTTCTCACCAATCAAATCAAATGACATTAACAACAAATTTAAAAATCAAAATATTTCATTTTTGCAATTTTTAAAATTTTAAAATATGCTAGGGATAAGTGAATTGTCAATACTCTGCTCAATTTAAATTTTGCAATTTTCTAAATTGCCTCCTTTGCCTCAACGCAATTTGAAATGATTTATATAATCTTCAGACAAATTACTTAAGAAAAAGCAAAAGCAATAAACTGTAATAAGAAGATTTTGCACTCCCGTCTAGAGATATATGCTTAACACAACATTGAAACTTGAGTTTGCTATTTATAATATTCATCCACTAAATTGTATTTTATGCAATTGAGTCCATTACTTGTATTTCTATTCAATTAACATATTCAAATATTATATTTTCACATATTATATTTTTCTCAGCAATTAAATTAAACGACATTAACAATAAATTTAAAAATCAAAATATTTCAATTTTGCAATTTTTCGAATTTGAAAATCTGCTAGGGATAAATGAATTGTCAATACTCTATTGAATTTAAATTCTGCAATTTTCTTAATTGTCTCCTTTGCCTCAAAGTAATTTGAAATTATTTATATAATCTTCAGGCAAATTATTTAAGAAAAAGCAAAAGCAATGGATTGTAATAAGAAGGTTCTGTAAACCCATCTAGGGTTATATCCTTAACACAACATTTAAACTTGGGATTGTTATTTATAATATTCATCCACTAAAGTGTATTTTATGCAATTGAGTCCATTACTTGTATTTTTGTTCGATTAAGATATTCAAATATTATATTTTCTCACCAATCAAATCAAACGACATTAGCAATAAATTTCAAAATCAAAATATTGCATTTGGCAATTTCTAGAATTTTAAAATCTGCTAGGTGATAAATGAATTGTCAATTCTCTATTGAATTTAAATTTTGCTATTGTTTGAATTGTCTCCTTTGTCTCAACGCAATTAGAAATGATTTAATAATCACCAGGAAAATTACTTATGAAAAAGCAAAAGCAATCAACTGTAATAACAAAGTTCTGCACTCTCATCTAGGAATATATGCTTAACACAACATTGAAATTGGGACTGCTATTTATGATATTCATCCACTAAAATGTATTTTATGCAATTAAGTCCATTACTTTATTTTTGTCCAATTAAGATATTCAAATATTGTATTTTTCTCACCAATCAAATCAAATGACATTAACAATAAATTTAAAAATCAAAATATTGCATTTTTGCAATTTTTAGCATATTAAAATCTACTAGGGATAAATGAATTGTCAATACTCTGTTGAATTTAAATTTTGCAATTTTCTTAATTGTCTCCTTTGCCTCAATGCAATTTGAAATGATTTATAGAATTCTGTCTTTAGACAAATTACTTAAAAAAAAGGAAAAGCAATGAACTCTAATAAGGTGGTTCCCC
>JAIRCJ010000393.1:0-47663 GCA_020883675.1 Bruguiera gymnorhiza
ATATTCATCGACTTAAAGTGTATTTTATGCAATGAGTCATTACTTGTATTTGTGTTCAATTTAACATATTCAAACATTGTATTTTTCTACGAACAATCAAACGACATTAACAACAAATTTAAAAATCAAAATATTTCATTTTGCAAATTTTAGAATTTTTAAAATCTATTAGGGATAAATGAATTGTCAATACTTTGTTAAATTTAAATTTTGGAATTTTTTGAATTGTCTCCTTTGCCTGAACGCAATTTGAAAAAGATATATATAATCTTCTGGCAAATTACATAAGAAAACCAAAAGCAATGGAATGTAATAAGAAGGTTCTACACTCTCATCTAGGGATATATGCTTAACACAACATTGAAACTTAGGATTGCTATTTCTAATCTTCATCCACTAAAGTGTATTTTATGCAATTGAGTCCATTACTTGTATTTTTTTTCAATTAACATATTCAAATATTATATTTTCCACATTTTATATTTTTCTCACCAATTAAATCAAATGACATTAACAATAAATTTAAAAATCAAAATATTTCAATTTTGCAATTTTTAGAATTTTAAAATCTGCTAGGGATAAATGAATTGTCAATACTCTCTTGAATTTAAGTTTTGCAATTTTCTGAATTGTCTCCTTTCCCTCAATCCAATTTGAAATGATTTATATAATCTTCTTGCAAATTACTTAAGAATAAGCAAAAGTAATGGATTGTACTAAGAAGGTTCTGCACTCCCATCTTGGTATATATGCTTAACACAGCATTAAAACTTGGGATTGCTATTTATAATATTCATCGACTAAAGTGTATTTTATGTAATTGAGTCCATTACTTGTATTTTTGTTCAATTAACATATTCAAATATTGTATCTTTCTCACGAATCAAATCAAATGACATTAACAACAAATTTAAAAATCAAAATTTTGCATTTTTGCAATTTTTAGAATTTTAAAATCTACTAGGGATAAATGAATTGTCAATACTCTGTTGAATTTAAATTATGGAATTTTTTGAATTGTCACCTTTGCCTGAACGCAATTTGAAATGATTTATATAATCTTCAGGCAAATTACATAAGAAAAACCAAAAGCAATGGACTGTCATAAGAAGGTTCTGCACTCCCATCTAAGGACATATGCTTAACACAACATTGAAACTTGGAATGGCTATTTATAATATTTATCTACTAAAGTGTATTTTATGCAATTGAGTCTATTACTTGTATTTTTGTACAATTAACATATTCAAATATTATATTTTTCTCACCAATCAATTCAAATGACATTAATAATAAATTTAAAAATCAAAATATTGCATTTTTGTAATTTTTAGAGTTTTAAAATCCGTTAGGAATAAATGAATTGTCCATAAGCTGTTAAATTTAAATTTTGCAATTTTTTCATTTGTCTCCTTTGCCTCAACGCAATTTGAAATGATTTATATAGTCTTCAGGCAAATTACTTAAAAAGAAGCAAAAGCAATGAACTATAATAAGAAGGTTCTACACTCCCATCTTGGGATATATGCTTAACACAACATTGAAACTTGGGATTGCTATTTATAATATTCATCCACTAAAGTGTATTTTATGCAATCGAGCCCATTACTTGTATTTTTGTTCAATTAACATATTCAAATATTGTATTTTTCTTGCCAATCAAATCAAACGACATTCACAACAAATTTAAAAATCAAAATATTGCATTTTTTCAATTTTTAGAATTATAAAATGTGCTAGGGATAAATGAATTGTCAATACTCTATTGAATTTAAATTTTGCAATTTTCTGAATTTTCTCCTTTGCCACAATCCAATTTGAAATGATTTATAAAATCTTCAGGCAAATTACTTAAAAAAAAAGCAAAAGCAATGGACTATAATAATAAGGTTCTGCACTCACATCTAGGGATATATGCGTAACACAATATTGAAACCTGGGATTGCTATTTATAATATTCATCCCCTAAAGTGTATTTTATGCAATAGAGTCCATTACTTGTATTTTTGTTCAATTAACTTATTGAAATATTGTATTTTTCTCACCAATCAAATCAAACGACATTAACAACATATTTAAAAATCAAAATATTGCATTTTTGCAATTTTTAGAATTTTAAAATCTGCTAGGGATAAATAAATTGTCAATACTCTGTACAATTATAATTTTGTAATTTTCTTAATTGTCTCCCTTGCCTCAACGCAATCTGAAATGGTTTATAGAATTCTTGTCTTCAGACAAATTACTTAGGGAAAAGGAAAAGCAATGGACTCTAATAGGAAGGTTCCACACTCCCATTTTAGGATATATGCTTAACACAACATTGAAACCTAGGATTGTTATTTATAATATTCATCCACCAAACTGTATTTTCTGCAACTAAGTCCATTACTTGTATTTTTGTTCAATTAACATATTCAAATATTGTATTTTTCACACCAATCAAATCAAACGTCATTAATAATAAATTTAAAAATCAAAATATTGCACTTTTGCAATTTTTAGAATTGTAAAATTTGCTAGCATAAATGAATTGTCAATGGTCTGTTGAATGCAATTGAGTCCATTACTTGTATTTTTTTCCAACTAACATATTCAAATATTATATTTTTCACATATTATATTTTTCTCACCAATTAAATCAAACGATATTAACTATAAATTGAAAAATCAAAATATCTCAATTTTACAATTTCTAGATTTTTAAAATCTGCTAGGGATAAATGAATTGTCAATACTTTGTCGATGTTAAATTTTGCAATTTTCTGAATTGTCTCTTTTGCCTCAACACAATTTGAAATGATTCATGTAATCTTGAGGCAAATTACTTAACAAAAAGTAAAAGCAATCAATTGTAATAAGGAGGTTCTGCACTCCCATCTAGGGATATATGCTTACCACAACATTGAAACTTGGGATTGCTATTTATAATATTCATCCCCTAAAGTGTATTTTACGCAATTGTGTCCATTGCTTCTATTTTTGTTCAATTAACATATTCAAATATTGTATTTTTCTTGCCAATCAAATCAAATGACATTAAAAGTAAATCTAAAAATCAAAATATTGCATTTTTGCAATTTTTAGAATTATAAAATCTACTAAGGATAAATGAATTTTCAATGGTTTGTTGAATTTAAATTTTGCAATTTTCTGAATTGTCTCCTTTGCCTTAATGCAATTTGAAATGATTTATATAATCTTCAGGCAAATTACTTAACAAAAAACAAAACAAATGGACTGTAATAAAAAGGTTCTGCACTCCCTTCTAAGGATATATGTTTAGCACAACATTGAAACTTGGGATTGCTATTTATAATATTCATCCCCTAAAGTGTATTTTATGTAATGGAGTCCATTACTTGTATTTTTCTTCGATTAACTAATTGAAATATGGTATTTTTCTCACCAATCAAATTAAACGACAGTAATAACAAATTTAAAAATCCAAATATTGTGTTTTTGCAATTTTTAGAATTTTAAAATCTGTAAGGAATAAATGAATTGTCAATACTCTGTCGAACTTAAATTTTACAATTTTCTAAATTGTCTACTTTGCCTCAGCACAATTTCAAATGATTTATATAATCTTTAGGCAGATTACTTAAGAAAAAATAAAAGCAATGAAATGTAATAGGGAGGTTCTCCTCTCCCATCTAGGGATACATGCTTAACACAACATTGAAACTTGGGATTGCTATTTATAATATTCATCCCCTAAAGTGTATTTTATACAATTGAGTCCATTACTTGTATTTTTTTCCAACTAACATATTCAAATATTATATTTTTCACATATTATATTTTTCTCACCAATTAAATCAAACGACATTAACTATAAATTGAAAATCAAAATATCTCAATTTTGCAACTTTTAGAATTTTAAAATCTACTAGGGATAAATGAATTGTCAATACTCTGTTGATGTTAAATTTTGCAATTTTTTGAATTGTATCTTTTGCCTCAACACAATTTGAAATGATTTATGTAATCTTGAGGCAAATTACTTAACAAAAAGCAAAAGCAATCGACTGTAATAAGGAGGTTCTGCACTCCCATCTAGGGATATATGCTTACCACAACATTGAAACTTGGGGTTGCTATTTATAATATTCATCCCCTAAAGTGTATTTTACGCAATTGAGTCCATTGCTTCTATTTTTGTTCAATTCACATATTCAGATATTGTATTTTTCTTGCCAATCAAATCAAACGACATTAACAATAAATTTAAAAATCAAAATATTGCATTTTTGCAATTTTTAGAATTATAAAATCTGTTAAGGATAAAAGAATTTTCAATGGTTTGTTGAATTTAAATTTTGCAATTTTCTGAATTGTCTCCTTCGCCTTAATGCAATTTGAAATGATTTATATAATCTTCAGGCAAATTACTTAACAAAAAACAAAAGAAATGGACTGTAATAAAAAGGTTCTGCACTCCCTTCTAGGGATATATGCTTAGCACAACATTGAAACTTGGGATTGCTATTTATAATATTCACCCCTAAAGTGCATTTTATGTAATGGAGTCCATTACTTGTATTTTTCTTTGATTAACTAATTGAAATATGGTATTTTTCTCACCAATCAAATTAAACGACAGTAACAACAAATTTAAAAATCCAAATATTGTGTTTTTGCAATTTTTAGAATTTTAAAATCTGTAAGGAATAAATGAATTGTCAATACTCTGTCGAATTTAAATTTTACAATTTTCTGAATTGTCTACTTTGCCTCAACGCAATTTCAAATGATTTATATAATCTTCAGGCAGATTACTTAAGAAAAAGCAAAAGCAATGGACTGTAATAAGAAGCTTTTGCACACCTATCTAGGTATATATGCTTAACACATCATTGAAACTTGAGATTACTATTTATAATATTCATCCACTAAAGTGTATTTTGTGCAATTGAGTCCATTACTTATATTTTTGTTCAATTAACATATTCAAATGATTTATATAATCCTCAGGCAGATTACTTAGGAAAGAACAAAAGCAATGAACTATAATAAGGAGGTTCTCCTCTCCCATCTAGGGATATATGCTTAACACAACATTGAAACTTGGGATTGCTATTTATAATATTCATCCCCTAAAGTGTATTTTATGTAATGGAGTCCATTACTTGTATTTTTCTTCAATTAACTTATTGAAATACGGTATTTTTCTCACCAATCAAATTAAACGACAATAACAACAAATTTAAAAATCCAAATATTGTGTTTTTGCAATTTTTAGAATTTTAAAATCTGCAAGGAATAAATGAATTGTCAATACTTTGTTGAATTTAAATTTTACAATTTTTTGAATTGTCTACTTTGCCTTAACGCAATTTCAAATGATTTATATAATCTTCAGGCAAATTACTTAAGAAAAAAGAAAAGCAATGAACTGTAATAAGGAGGTTCTCCTCTCCCATCTAGGGATATATGCTTAACACAACATTGAAACTTGGGATTGCTATTTATAATATTCATCCCGTAAAGTGTATTTTATGCAATTGAGTCCATTACTTGTATTTTTTTCCAACTAACATATTCAAATATTATATTTTTCACATATTATATTTTTCTCACCAATTAAAGGAAACGACATTAACAATAAATTGAAAAATCAAAATATCTCAATTTTGCAATTTTTAGAATTCTAAAATCTATTAGGGATAAATGAATTGTCAATACTCTGTTGATGTTAAATTTTCCAATTTTCTGAATTGTCTCCTTTGCCTCAACACAATTTCAAATGATTTATGTAATCTTCAAGCAAATTACTTAACAAAAAACAAAAGCAATCGACTGTAATAAGGAGGTTCTGCATTCCCATCTAGGGATATATGCTTACCACAACATTGAAACTTAGGATTGCTATTTATAATATTCATCCCCTAAAGTGTATTTTACGCAATTAAGTCCATTGCTTGTATTTTTGTTTGATTAACATATTCACATATTCTACTTTTCTTGCCAATCAAATCAAACGACATTAACAATAAATTTAAAAATTAAAATATTGCATTTTTGCAATTTTTAGAATTATAAAATCTGCTAGGGATAAATGAATTGTCAATGGTCTGTTAAATTTAAATTTTGCAATTTTCTGAATTGTCTCCTTTGCCTTAATGCAATTTGAAATGATTTATATAATCTTTAGGCAAATTACTTAACAAAAAAACAAAAGCAATGGACTGTAATAAAAAGGTTCTGCACTCCCTTCTAGGAATATATGCTTAACACAACATTGAAACTTGGGATTGCTATTTATAATATTCATCCCCTAAAGTGTATTTTATGTAATGGAGTCCATTACTTGTATTTTTCTTCAATTAACTTATTGAAATACGATATTTTTCTCACCAATCAAATTAAACGACAGTAACAACAAATTTAAAAATCCAAATATTGTGTTTTTGCAATTTTTAGAATTTTAAAATCTGCAAGGAATAAATGAATTGTCAATACTTTGTTGAATTTAAATTTTACAATTTTCTGAATTGTCTACTTTGCCTGAACATAATTTCAAATGATTTATATAATCTTCAGGCAGATTACTTAAGAAAAAAGAAAAGCAATGAACTGTAATAAGGAGGTTCTCCTCTCCCATCTAGGGATATATGCTTAACACAACATTGAAACTTAGGATTGCTATTTATAATATTTATCCCCTAAAGTGTATTTTATGCAATTGAGTCCATTACTTGTATTTTTTTCCAACTAACATATTTAAATATTATATTTTTCACATATTATATTTTTCTCACCAATTAATCAAACGACATTAACAATAAATTAAAAAATCAAAATATCTCAATTTTGCAACTTTTAGAATTTTAAAATCTACTAGGGATAAATGAATTGTCAATACTCTATTGATGTTAAATTTTTCAATTTTTTGAATTGTCTCTTTTTCCTCAATACAATTTGAAATGATTTATGTAATCTTTAGGCAAATTAGTTAACAAAAAGCAAAAGCAATCGACTGTAATAAGGAGGTTCTGCACTCCCATTTAGGGATATATGCTTACCACAACATTGAAACTTGGAATTGCTATTTATAATATTCATCCCCTAAAGTGTATTTTATGCAATTGAGTCCATTACTTGTATTTTTTTTCCAACTAACATGTTCAAATATTATATTTTTCACATATTATATTTTTCTTACCAATTAAAGGAAACGACATTAACAATAAATTGAAAAATCAAAATATCTTAATTTTGCAATTTTGAGAATTCTAAAATCTATTAGGGATAAATGAATTGTCAATACTCTGTTGATGTTAAATTTTCCAATTTTTTGAATTGTCTCCTTTGCCTCAACACAATTTCAAATGATTTATGTAATCTTCAAGCAAATTAGTTAACAAAAAACAAAAGCAATCGACTGTAATAAGGAGATTTTGCACTCCCATCTAGGGATATATGCTTACCACAACATTGAAACTTGGGATTGCTATTTATAATATTCATCCCCTAAAGTGTATTTTGCGCAATTGAGTCCATTGCTTGTATTTTTGTTTGATCAACATATTCAAATATTTATTTTTCTTGCCAATCAAATCAAACGACATTAACAATAAATTTAAAAATTAAAATATTGCATTTTTGCAATTTTTAGAATTATAAAATCTGCTAGGGATAGATGAATTGTCAATGGTCTGTTGAATTTAAATTTTGCAATTTTCTGAATTGTCTCCTTTGCCTTAATGCAATTTGAAATGATTTATATAATCTTTAGGCAAATTACTTAACAAAAAACAAAAGCAATGGACTGTAATAAAAAGGTTTTGCACTCCCTTCTAGGGATATATGCTTAACACAACATTGAAACTTGGGATTGCTATTTATAATATTCATCCCCTAAAGTGTATTTTATGTAATGGAGTCCATTACTTGTATTTTTCTTCAATTAACTTATTGAAATATGGTATTTTTCTCACCAATCAAATTAAACGACAGTAACAACAAATTTAAAAATCCAAATATTGTGTTTTTGCAAGTTTTAGAATTTTAAAATCTGCAAGGAATAAATGAATTGTCAATATTTTGTTGAATTTAAATTTTACAATTTTCTGAATTGTCTACTTTGCCTTAACGGAATTTCAAATGATTTATATAATCTTCAGGCAGATTACTTAAGAAAAAAGAAAAGTAATGAACTGTAATAAGGAGGTTCTCCTCTCCCATCTAGGGATATATGCTTAACACAACATTGAAACTTGGGATTGCTATTTATAATATTTATCCCCTAAAGTGTATTTTATGCAATTGAGTCCATTACTTGTATTTGTTTCCAACTAACATATTCAAATATTATATTTTTCACATATTATATTTTTCTCACCAATTAAATCAAACGACATTAACAATAAATTGAAAAATCAAAATATCTTAAATTTGCAATTTTTGGAATTTTAAAATCTGCTAGGGATAAATGAATTGTCAATACTCTGTTGATGTTAAATTTTGCAATTTTCTGAATTGTCTCCTTTTCTTCAACGTAATTTGAAATGATCTATGTAATCTTCAGATAAATTACTTAACAAAAAACAAAAGTAATGGACTGTAATAAGGAGGTTTTGCACTCCCATCTAGGGATATATGCTTATCACAACATTGAAATTTGGGATTGCTATTTATAATATTCATCCCCTAAAGTTTATTTTATACAATTGAGTCCATTACTTGTATTTTTGTTTAATTAACTCATTCAAATATTGTATTTTTCTTGCCAATCAAATCAAACGACATTAACAATAAATTTTAAAATCAAAATATTGTATTTTTGCAATTTTGGAATTATAAAATCTACTAGGGATAAATGAATTGTCAATACTCTGTTGAATTTAAATTTTGCAATTCTCTGAATTGTCTCCTTTGCCTCAGTGCGATTTGAAATAATTTATATAATCTTCAAGCAAATTACTTAAGAAAAAGCAAAAGAAATGGATTGTAATAAGAATGTTCTACACTCTTATCTAGGGATATATGCTTAACACAATATTGAATGTTGGGATTGCTATTTCTATTTTCATCCACTAAAGTGTATTTTATGCAATTGAGTCCATTACTTGTATTTTTGTTCAATTAACATATTCAAATATTATAATTTTCACATATTATATTTTTCTCACCAATTAGATCAAACGACATCAACAATAAATTTAAAAATCAAAATATTTCAATTTAGCAATTTTTAGAATTTTAAAATCTACTAGAGATAAATGAATTGTCAATACTTTTTTGACGTTAAATTTTACAATTTTTTGCATTGCCTCCTTCACCTCAACACAATTTGAAATAATTTATATAATCTTCAGACAAATAAATTAAGAAAAAACAAAAGCAATGGACTGTAATACGGAGCTTCTCCACTCCCATCCAGTGATATATGCTTAACACAACATTGAAACTTGGGATTGCTTTTCATAATATTCATCTCTTAAAGTGTATTTTATGCAATGGAGTCCATTACTTGTATTTTTGTTCAATTAACTTATTGAAATATGGTATTTTTCTCACCAATCAAATCAAACGACATGAACAACAAATTTAAAAATCAAAATATTACATTTTTGCAATTTTTATAAATTTAAAATCTGCTAGGGATAAATAAATTGTCAATAATCTGTACAATAATAATTTTGCAATTTTCTTAATTGTCTCCCTTGCCTCAATGCAATTTGAAATGATTTATAGAATTCTTCTCTTCAGACAAGTTACTCAGGAAAAAGGAAAAGTAATGAAGTCTAATAAGAAGGTTCCACACTCCCACATTGGGATATATACTTAACACAACATTGAAACTTAGGATTGCTATTTGTAATATTCATCCACTAAAGTGTATTTTATGCAATTAAGTCCATTACTTGTATTTTTGTTCAATTAACATATTCAAATATTGTATTTTTCACACCAATCAAATCAAACGACATTAACAACAAATTTAAAAATCAAAATATTGTACTTTTGCAATTTTTCAAATTTTAAAATCTGCTAAGAATAAATGAATTGTCAATACTCTGTTGAATTGAAATTTTGCAATTTTCTGAATTGTCTCCTTTGCCTCAACGCAATTTTGAATGATTTATATAATTTTCAGGCATATTACTTAATAAAAAGAAAAAGCAATGGACTGTTATAAGAAGGTTCTGCACTCCTATCTAGGGATATAAGCTTAACAAAACATTCAAACTTGGGATTGCTATTTCGATTATTCATCCACTAAAGTGTATTTTATGCAATTGAGTCAATTACTTGTATTTTCCTTGAATTAACATATTCAAATATTATATTTTTCACATATTATATTTTTCTCACCAATTAAATCAAACGACATTAACAATAAATTTAAAAATCAAAATATTTCAATTTTGCAATTTTTAGAATTATAAAATCTGCTAGGGATAAATGAATTGTCAATACTCTGTTGAATTTAAATTTTGCAATTTTTTGAATTGTCTCCTTTGCCTCAATGCGATTTGAAATAATTTATATAATCTTTAGGCAAATTACTTAAGAAAAAGCAAAAGCAATGGATTGTAATAAGAATGTTCTGCACTCTTATCTAGAGATATATGCTTAACACAATATTGAATGTTGGGATTGCAATTTCTATTATTCATCCACTAAAGTGTATTTTATGCAATTGAGTCTATTACTTGTATTTTTGTTCAATTAACATATTCAAATATTATAATTTTCACATATTATATTTTTCTCACCAATTAGATCAAACGACATCAACAATAAATTTAAAAATCAAAATATTTCAATTTAGCAATTTTTAGAATTTTAAAATCTGCTAGGGATAAATGAATTGTCAATACTTTTTTGACATGAAATTTTGAAATTTTTTGCATTGCCTCCTTCACCTCAATGCAATTTGAAATGATTTACATAATCTTCAGGCAAATAAATTAAGAAAAAACAAAAGCAATGGACTGTAATACGGAGGTTCTACACTCCCATCCAGTGATATATGCTTAACACAACATTGAAACTTGGGATTGCTTTTCATAATATTCATCCCTTAAAGTGTATTTTATGCAATGGAGTCCATTACTTGTATTTTTGTTCAATTAACTTGTTGAAATATTGTATTTCTCTCACCAATCAAATCAAACGATATTAACAACAAATTTAAAAATCAAAATATTGCGTTTTTGCAATTTTTATAATTTTAAAATCTGCTAGGGATAAATAAATTGTCAATAATTTGTATAATAATAATTTTGCAATTTTCTTAATTGTCTCCCTTGCCTCAATGCAATTTGAAATGATTTATAGAATTCTTCTCTTTAGACAAGTTACTTAGGAAAAAGGAAAAGTAATGGAGTCTAATAAGAAGGTCCGCACTCCCATATTGGGATATATACTTAACACAACATTGAAATTTGGGATTGCTATTTGTAATATTCATCCACTAAAGTGTATTTTATGCAATTAAGTCCATTACTTGTATTTTTGTTCAATTAACATATTCAATTATTGTATTTTTCACACTAATCAAATCAAACGACATTAACAACAAATTTAAAAATCAAAATATTGCACTTTTGCAATTTTTCGAATTTTAAAATCTGCTAAGAATAAATGAATTACCAATACTCTGTTGAATTGAAATTTTGCAATTTTCTGAATTGTCTCCTTTGCCTCAATGCAATTTTGAATGATTTATATAATTTTCAGGTAGATTACTTAATAAAAAGAAAAAGCAATAGACTGTAATAAGAAGGTTTTGCACTCCTATTTAGGGATATAAGCTTAACAAAACATTCAAACTTGGGATTGCTATTTCGAATTATTCATCCACTAAAGTGTATTTTATGCATTGAGTCAATTACTTATATTTTTCATGAATTAACATATTCAATATATTTTTTCCATATTATATTTTCTCACCAATTAAATCAAACGACATTAACAATAAATTTTAAAAATCAAAATATTTCAATTTTGCAATTTTTAAAATTATTAAAATCTGCTAGGGATAAATGAATTGTCAATACTCTATTAAATTTAAATTTTTGCAATTTCTGAATTGTCTCATTTGCCTCAAGGCGATTTGAAATAATTTATATAATCTTCAGGCAAATTACTTAAGAAAAACAAAGCAATAGATTGTAATAAGGAATGTTCTACACTCTTATCTAGGGATATATGCTTAACACAATATTGATGTTGGGATTGTTATTTCTATTATTATCCACTAAGTGTATTTTATGCAATTGAGTCCATTACTTGTATTTTTGTTCAATTAACATATTCAAATATTATATTTTTCACATATTATATTTTTCTCACCAATTAAATCAAACGACATTTACATAAAATTTAAAACTCAAAATATTTTAATTTTGTAGTTTTTCGAATTTTAAAATCTGATAGGGATAAAAGAATCGTCAATACTCTGTCGAATTTAGATTTTGCAATTTTCGGAATTGTCTCCTTTACCTCAACGTAATTTGAAATAATTTATATAATCTTGAGGCAAATTACTTAAGAAAAAGTAAAAGCAATCGACTGTAATAAGAAGACTCTGCATTCCTATTTAGGGATATATGCTTAACACAACATTGAAACTTGGGACTGCTATTTATAGTATTCATCCACTAAAGTGTATTTTATGCAATTGAGTCCATTACTTATATTTTTGTTCAATTAACATATTCAAATATTATATTTTTTACATATTATATTTTTCTCACCAATTAAATCAAATGACATTAACAAGAAATTTAAAAATCAAAATATTCCAATTTTGCAATTTTTTGAATTTTAAAATCTACTAGGGATAAGTGAATTGTCAAAATTCTATTAAATTTAACTTTTGTAATTTTTTAAATTGTCTCTTTTGTCTCAATGCAATTTGAAATGATTATAAAATTCTTTTTTTCAAACAAATTACTTAAGAAAAATGAAAAGGAATGGACTCTAATAGAATGGTTCCCCACTCCCATCTCGAAATATATACTTAACACAACATTGAAACTTCGGACTGTTATTTATAATATTCATCCACTAAAGTGTATTTTATACAATTGAGTCTATTACTTGTATTTTTATTCAATTAACATATTCAAATATTATATTTTTCACATATTATATTTCTCTCACCAATTAAAGCAAATGACATAAATAATAAATTTAAAAATCAAAATATTTCAATTTTGCAATTTTTAGGATTTTAAAATCTGCTAAGGATTAGTGAATTGTCAATACTCTTTTGAATTTAAATTTTACAATTTTCTAAATTGTCTCCTTTTACTCAACGCAATTTGAAATGATTTATAGAATTCTTCTCTTCTAACAAATTACTTAACAAAAAGGAAAAGCAATGGACTGTAATAAGATGGTTCACCACTCCCATCAAGGGATATATGCTTCACACAACCTTCAAACTTGAGATTGCTATCTATAATATTCATCGACTAAAGTGCCTGTTAGGCAATTGAGTCCATTACTTGTATTTTTGTTCAATTAACATATTCAAATATTATGTTTTTCACATATTATATTTTTCTCACCAAATAAATCCAACGACATTAATAATAAATTTAAAAATCAAAATATTTCAATTTTGCAATTTTTCAAATTTTAAAATTTGGTAGGGATAAATGAATTGTCAATACTCTGTTGAATGTAAATTTTGCAATTTTTTGAATTATCTCCATTGCCTCAATGCAATTTGAAATGATTTATATGATCTTGAGGCAAATTACTTAAGAAAAAAGAAAAGTAATGAACTGTAATATGAAGGTTCTACACTCCCATCTAGGGATATATGCTTAACACAACACTAAAACTTGGGATTGCTATCTATAATATTCATCCACTAAAGTTTATTTTATGCAATTGAGTCCATTACTTGTATTTTTGTCAATTAACTTAATCAAATATTGTATTTTTCTCACCAATCAAATCAAACGACATTAACAACAAATTTAAAAATCAAAATATTGCATTTTTGCAATTTTTAGAACTTTAAAATCTGCTAGGGATAAATAAATTGTCAATAATCTATTGAATTTAAATTTTGCAATTTTCTTAATTCTCTCCTTTGCCTCAATGCAATTTGAAATGATTTATAAAATTCCTGTTTTCAAACAAATTACTTAAGAAAAAGGAAAAGGAATGGACTCTAATAAGATGGTTCCGCACTCTCATCTAGGAATATATGCTTCACACTACCTTGAAACTTGAGATTGCTATTTATAATATTCATCAACTAAAGTGTTTTTTCTGCAATTGAGTTCATTACTTGTATTTTGTTGAATTAGCATATTCAAATATTATATTTTTCACATAGTATATTTTTCTCACCAATTAAATCAAATGACATTAAGAAAAAATTTAAAAATCAAAATATTTCGATTTTGCAATTTTTAGAATTTATAATCTACTAGAGATAACTGAATTGTCAATACTTTGTTGAATTAAAATTTTGCAATTTTCTGAATTGTCTCCTTTGCCTCAAGGCAATTTGAAATGATTTATATAATCTTCACGCAAATTGCTTAAGAAAAAGTAAAAGCCATGGGCTGTAATAAGAAGGTTCTGCACTCCCATCTAAAGATATATGCTTAACACAACCTTGAAACCTGGGATTGCTATTTATAATATTCATCCACTAAAACATATTTTATGCGACTGAGTCCATTATTTTTATTTTTGTTCAATTAACTTATTCAAATATTGTATTTTTGTCACCAATCAAATCAAATGACATTAACAATATATTTAAAAGTCAAAATATTGCACATTTGCAATTTTTGGAATTTTAAAATCTGCTAGGGATAAATGATTTATCAATACTCTGTTGAATTTAAATTTTGCAATTTTCTGAATTGTCTCCTTTGCCTTAACACAATTTGAAATAATTTATATAATCTTCAGGCAAATTGCTTAAGAAAAAGCAAAAGCAATTGACTATAATAAGAAGGTTTTTTTCTCTCATCTAGGGATATATGCTTAACACAGCATTGAAACTTGGGTTTGCAATTTATAATATTTATCCAATAAACTGTATTTTATGCAATTAAGTCCATTACTTGTATTTTTGTTCAATTAACATATTCAAATATTATATTTTTCACATATTATCTTTTTATCACCAATTAAATCAAACGACATTAACATTAAATTTAAAAATCAAAATATTTCAATTTTGCAATTTTTCGAATTTTAAAATCTACTAGGAATAAATGAATTGTCAATACTCTGTTGAATTTAAATTTTTCAATTTTCAGAATTGTCTCCTTTGCCTCAACGCAATTTGAAATAATTTATGTAATCTTCAAGCAAATTACTTAAGAAATAGTAAAAGCAATCGACTATAATAAGAAGACTCTACACTCCCATCTAGTGATATATGCTTAACACAACATTGAAACTTGGGATTGCTATTTATAATATTCATCCACTAAAGTGTATTTTATGCAATTGAGTCCATTACTTGTATTTTTGTTCAATTAACATATTCAAATATTATATTTTTCACATATTATATTTTTCTCACCAATTAAATCAAATGAAATTAATAATAAATTTAAAAATCAAAATATTTTAATCGTGCAATTTTTAGGATTTTAAAATCTGCTAGGGATAAGTGAATTGTCAATACTCTGTTGAATTTAAATTTTGCAATTTTCTAAATTGTCTCCTTTCCCTCAACGCAATTTGAAATGATTTACATAATCTTCAGGCAAATTACTTAACAAAAAGCAAAAGCAATGGACAGTAATAAGAAAGTTCTGCACTCCCATCTAGGGATATATGTTTAACATAACATTGAAACTTAGGAGTGCTATTTATAATATTCATCCACTTAGTTGTATTTTATGCAATTGAGTGGATTACTTGTATTTTTGTTCAATTAACATATTCAAATATTGTAATTTTCTCACCAATCAAATCAAACGACATTAACAACAAATTTAAAAATCAAAATATTGCATTTTTGCAATTTTTAGAATTTCAAAATCTGTTAGGAATAAATAAATTGTCAATAATCTATGGAATTTAAATTTTGAAATTTCCTTAATTCTCTCCTTTGCCTCAATGCAATTTGAAATGATTTATAGAATTCCTGTTCTCAGACCAATTACTTAAGAAAGAGGAAAAGCTATGGACTCTAATAAGATGGTTCCGCACTCCCATCTAGGGATATATGCTTCACACAACCTTGAAACTTGGAATTGCTATTTATAATATTCATCCACTAAAGTGTATTTTATGCAATTGAGTCCATTACTTGTATTTTTGTTCAATTGGCATATTCAAATATTATATTTTTCACATAGTATATTTTTCTCACCAATTAAATCAAACGACATTAACGATAAATTTAAAAATCAAAATACTTCAATTTTGGAATTTTTAGAATTTTAAAATCTACAATGGATAAGAGAATTGTCAATACTCTGTTGAATTTAAAGTTTGCAATTTTTTGAATTGTCTCCTTTGCCTCAACGCAATTTGAAATGATTTATATAAACTTAAGGGAAATTACTTAAAAAAAAGCAAAAGTAATGGACTGTAATAAAAAGGTTCTGCACTTCTATCTAGGGATATATGGTTAACACAACATTGAAACTTGGGTTTGCTGTTTATAATATTCATCTAATAAAGTGTATTTTATGCAATTGAGTCCACTACTTGTATTTTTGTTCAATTAACATATTCAAATATTATATTTTTCACATATTATATTTTTCTCACGAATTAAATCAAACGACATTAACATTGAATTTCAATTTTGCACTTTTTCAAATTTTAAAATCTGCTAGGAATAAATGAATTGTCAATACTCCGTTGAAATTAAATTTTGCAATTTTTGGAATTGTCTCCTTTGCATCAAACCAATTTGAAATGATTTATATAATCTTAAGGCAAATTACTTAAGAAAAAGAAAAAGCAATGAACTCTAATAAGAAGGTTCTGCACTCTCATCTAGGGATATATGCTTAACACAACATTGGAAATTAGGATTGCTATTTATAAGATTCATCCACTAAAGTGTATTTTATGCTATTGAGTCCATTACTTGTATTTTTGTTCAATTAACATATTCAAGTATTATATTTTTCACATATTCTATTTTTCTCACTAATTAAATCAAGTGAAACTAACAATAAATTTAAAAATAAAAATTTGCCAATTTTGCAATTTTTAGAATTTTAAAATCTGCTAGGGATAAATGAATTGTCAATACTCTATTGAATTTAAATTTTGCAATTTTTTGAATTGTCTCCTTAGCCTCAATGCAATTTGAATTGATTTATATAATTTTCAGGCAAATTACTTAAGAAAAAGCAAAAGCAATGGACTATAATAAGAAGGTTATGCACTCTCATCTAGGGATATATGCTTAACACAACATTGAAACTTGGGATTGCTATTTATAATATTTATCCACTAAAGTGTATTTTATGCAATTGAGTCCATTACTTGTATATTTGTTCAATTAACTTATTCAAATATTGTATTTTTCTCACCAATCAAATCAAACGACATTAACAACAAATTTAAAAATCAAAATATTGCATTTTTGCAATTTTTAGAATTTTAAAATCTGCTAGGGATAAAGAAATTGTTAATAATCTATTGAATTTAAATTTTGCAATTTTCTTAATTTTCTCCTTTGCCTCAATGCAATTTGAAATGATTTATAGAATTCCTATTTTCAGACAAATTACTTAAGAAAAAGGAAAAGGAATGGACTCTAATAAGATGGTTCAACACTCCCATCTAGGGATATATGCTTCACAAAACCTTGAAACTTGAGTTTGCTATTTATAATATTCATCCACTAAAGTGTCTTTTATGCAATTGAGTCCATTACTTGTATTTTTGTTCTATTAGCATATTCAAATATTATATTTTTCACATATTATATTTTTCTCACCAATTAAATTGAACGACATTAACAATAAATATAAAAATCAAAATATTTCGATTATGCAATTTTTAAAATTTTAAGATCTGTTAGGGATAACTGAATTGTCTATACTCTGTTGAATTTAAATTTTGGAATTTTCTAAATTGTCTCATTTGCCTCAACACAATTTGAAATGATTTATATAATCTTCAGGCAAATTACTTAAGAAAAAGTAAAAGCAAAGGACAGTAATAAGAAGCTTCTGCACTCCCATCTAGGGATATATGCTTAACACAACATTAAAACTTGGAATTTCTATTTATACTATTGATCCATTAAAGTGTATTTTATGCAATGGAGTCCATTACTTGTATTTTTATTCAATTAACTTATTCAAATATTGTATTTTTCTCACCAATCAAATCAAACAACATTAACAATAAATTTAAAATCAAAATAATGCATTTTTGCAATTTTTAGAATTTTAAAATTTGCTAGGGATAAATGAATTGTCAATACTCTGTTGAATTTAAATTTTACAATTTTCTTAATTGTCTCCTTTCCTTCAATGCAATTTGAAATGATTTATAGAATTATTGTCTTCAAACAAATTACTTAAGAAAAAGGAAAAGCAATGGACTTTAATAAGATGGTTACACACTCCTATCTTGGGATATATGCTTCACACAACCTTCAAACTTGAGTTTACTATTTATAATATTCATCCACTAAAGTGCATTTTATGCAATAGAGTCCATTACTTGTATTTTTGTCCAATTAACTTATTGAAATATTGTATTTTTCTCACCAATCAAATCAAGCCTTAACAACAAATTTAAAAATAAAAAATATTACATTTTTGCAATTTTTAGAATTTTAAAATCTGTTAGAGATAAATAAATTGTCAATAATCTGTAGAATTTAAATTTTGCAATTTTTTGTATTGTCTCATTTGCCTTAACGCAATTTGAAATGATTTATATAATCTTCAGACAAATTACCTAAGAAAAAGCAAAAGCAATGAACTGTAATAAGAAAGTTCTACACTCTCATCTAGGGATATATGTTTAACACAACATTGAAACTTGGGATTGCTATTTATAATAATCATCCACTAAAGTGTATTTTATGCAATTGAGTTCATTACTTGTATTTTTGTTTGATTAACATATTTGAATATTGTATATTTCTCACTAATCAAATCAAACGACATTAACAATAAATTTAAAAATCAAAATATTGCATTTTTTCAATTTTTAGAATGTTAAAGTTTGCTAAGGACAAATAAATTGTCAATAATCTGTTGAATTTCAATTTTGCAATTTTGTTAATTGTCTCCTTTGTCTCAATGCAATTTGAAATGATTTGTAGAATTCTTGTCTTCAGACAAATTACTTAAGAAAAAGGAAAAGCAATGGACTCTAATAAGATGGTTCCTCACTCCCATCTAGGGATATATGCTTCACACAACCTTCAAACTTGAGATTACTATTTATAATATTGATCCACTAAAGTGTCTTTTATGCAATTGAGTCCATTACTTGTATTTTTGTTCACTTAACATATTAAAATATTATATTTTTCACATATTATATTTTTCTCACCAATTAAATCAAACGACATTAACAATAAATTTAAAAATCAAAATATTTCAATTTTGTAATTTTTAGAATTTTAAAATCTGCTAGGGATAAATGAATTGTCAATAATCTGTTGAATTTAACTTTTGCAATTTTCTGAATTGTCTACTTTGCCTCCACACAATTCGAAAAGATTTATATAATCTTTAGGCAAATTACTTAAGAAAAAGCAAAAGCAAAAGCAATGGACTGTAATAAGAAGGCTCTGCAGTTCCATGTATGGATATATGCTTAACACAACATTGAAACTTGGGATTGCTATTTATAATATTCATCCACTAAAGTATATTTTATGCAATTGAGTCCATTACTAGTATGTTTGTTGGATTAACATAGTCAAATATTGTATTTTTCTCACTAATTAATTCAAACGACATTAATAATAAATTTAAAAATTGCATTTTTGCAGTTTTTAGAATTTTAAAATCTATTAGGGATAAATGAATTGTCTCCTTTGCCTCAGTCCAATTCGAAAAGATTTATATAATCTTCAGGCAAATTACTTAAGAAAAAGCAAAAGCAATGGACTGTAATAAGAAGGCTCTACACTTCCATCTATGGATATATGCTTAACACAACATTGAAACTTGGGATTGCTATTTATAATATTCATTCACTAAAGTGTATTTTATGCAATTGAGTCTATTACTTGTATTTTTGTTCAACTAACAAATTCAAATATTGTATTTTTGTCTCAAATCAAATCAAACGACATTAACAATAAATGTAAAAATCTAAATATTGCATTTTTGCAATTTTTAGAATTTTAAAATCTGTTAGGGATAAATGGATTATCTATACTTTATTGAATTTAAATTTTGCAATTTTCAAAATTGTCTCCTTTGCCTTAACACAATTTGAAATGATTTATATAATCTTTAGGCAAATTACTTAAGACAAAGCAAAAGCAATGGACTGTAATAAGAAGGTTTTGCACTCCCATCTAGGGATATATGCTGAACACAACATTTAAACTTGGGATTGCAATTTATAATATTCATCCACTAAAGTGTCAATTATGCAATTGAGTCCATTACTTGTATTTTTGTTCAATTCACATATTCAAATATTATTTTTTTCATATATTATATTTTTCTCACCAATGAAATCAAACGAAATTAACAATAAATTTAAAAATCAAAATATTCTATTTTTGCAATTTTTAGAATTTTAAAATTTGCTAGGGATAAATAAATTATCAATAATCTGTTGAATTTAAATTTTAAAATTTTCTTAATTGTCTCCTTTGCCTTAATGCAATTCGAAAAGATTTATATAATCTTCAGGCAAATTACTTAAGAAAAACCAAAAGCAATGGATTGTAATAAGAAGGTTCTGCGCTCCCATCTAGGGATATATACTTAACACAACATTGAAACTTGGGATTGCAATTTATAATATTTATCCACTAAAGTGTATTTTATGTAATTGAGTCCATTGCCTGTATTTTTGTTCAATTAACATGTTCAAATATTATATTTTTCTCACCAATCAAATCAAACGACATTAACAACAAATTAAAAAATCAAAATATTCTATTATTGCAATTTTTAGAATTTTAAAATTTGTTAGGGATAAATAAATTGTTAATAATCTGTTGAATTTAAATTTTGAAATTTTCTTAATTGTCTCCTTTACCTCAATGCAATTAGAAATGATTTACAGAATTCTTGTCTTCAGACAAATTACTAAAGAAAATGGAAAAGCGATGAATTCTAATAAGATGGTTACAAACTCCCGTCTAGGGATATATGCTTCACACTGAAGTTCCCAACTTCACCCTAGGATCTACTAGTTTGTGATACTCAGAGGGGGGTGAATTAGTATCACCACAATTCGCAATTCGCAAGTAAGTGAACGACTTCAATCTCTTCTTAAAAGCAAACTCTTTCTCAGATTCGACTAAGGTAGATCTATTGCTACCTGCTAATCACAATAGTCCCCAAAGTCACCTTTCAGACACCTTGCCTAATAGACAATTCGGATGTTCTTGTTTAAGTCTTCGTTAGGTTATATGTTGGCCGATACTTTAACTGCGTTCACAACTCAATTCAAAACACAGAATGTAAAGCAAATTAAGGACACACGAGATTTATGTGGTTCCGTCAATGTGACGTATATCCACGATGGTAGGGACTCTCCCTTACCAAGACTATCCACTATACTTAAGAATTCCAGTTACAATGGATGTCTTAATCTTCTGCTCCTTTCACTATTGCAATTACTAAGCAAATACAATACAAAGAGTGTTACTTACTGTGTTTACCCTTTCTTCTAGCTTGTCTTGCCTCTGTTGAATTGAAAGGTTGCTCCACTGCTGCTTAGAAGTTGACCACAATGCTCTCTAACCTCTCTTGAAGAAATCTGGAAATACGTTGAGTTCTTTCCGATGCTTTGCCGAATTCCTTCTCTAGGTTGTCTCACACAGCTCCTGCTTTCACCGTCTCATGGTCTCACACGTCTCCTATTTCATGGTCTTACTATTTCACGGCCTGTCCTCACGCTTCTGGTCTCACGTCATCTCCTGACGTACACCTATGCTTTTGGTCTGCCGTTTCACGTCTCTTGGCCTACCTCACGCTACTGGTTTTTCTAGTTCACGTCTCTCGGCCTACCTCACGCTTCTGGTCTGTTGTCTTTTCTTCTGGATGGTCTCACGGATACCAAGTCTGCTGTCTTCTCTTCCGAGTGGTCTCACGGATACTAGGTCTGTTGTCTTCTCTTTCGGGTGGTCTCACAGATACCAAGTCTGCTGTCTTCTCTTCCAGGTGGTCTCACAGATACCAGGTCTGCTGTCTTCTCTTCCGGGTGGTCTTACGGATACCAGGTCTGCTGTCTTCTCTTCCGGGTGGTCTTACGGATACCAGGTCTGCTGTCTTCTCTTCCAGGTGGTCTCACAGATACCAGGTCTGCTATCTTCTCTTCTAGTTGGTCTTACGAATACTAGGTCTGCTGTCTTCTCTTCCGGGTGGTCTTACAGATACCAAGTCTGTTGTCTTCTCTTCCGGGTGGTCTGTTTCTTATTTCTCCTCTTGCTGGTTGTTCGTTTCTAGTTTGCTTGCAGGAGGTGTTTTTGGTTTGCTTGCAGGAGGCGTTTCTGGTTTGCTTGCAGGAGGCGTTTCTGGTTTGCTTGCAGGACGTGTTTCTAGTTTGCTTGCAGGAGGTGTTTCTGGTTTGCTTGTAGGACATGTTTCTGGTTTGCTTTTTCTCTTCTTTTTGGTCAGTTGTTGTAGGGTTGCCGTTTATTCAATTGTGTTGGCCTTACCTTAGGTTTGTCTTCTAAGGCCTTTATATACTCTTTTCCATAAAACCCTAATAGGGTTTACGTGGCAGATTTATGTTCTTGCCCTTACGCGGCGGATTTATTTTCTTGCCTTTCCATGTGGCTTTACTTTTTTGCACACTTAACCCTAGTTGACAACAATTACAACCCATACGAGGCTGTGGGAACAACACACATAATATTGAAACTACAGATTGCTATTTATAATATTCATCCACTAAAGTGTATTTTATGCAATTGAGTCCATTACTTGTATTTTTATTCAATTAACATTTTCAAATATTGTATTTTTCTCACCAATCAATTCAAACGACATTAACAATAAATTTAAAAATCAAAATATTGCATTTTGCAATTTTAAGAATTTTAAAATCTGCTAAGCATAAATGAATTGTTGATACTCTGTTAAATTTAAATTTTGTAACTTTCTGAATTTTCTCCTTTGCCTCAACACAATTTGAAATGATTTATATAATCTTTAAGCAAATTATTTAAGAAAAAGCAAAAGTAATGGACTGTAATAAGAAGGTTTTGCACTCCTATTTTGGGATATATGCTTAACACAACATAGAAAGTTGGGATTGTTATTTATAATATTCATCCACTAATGTGTATTTTATGCAATTGAGTCCATTACTTGTATTTCTATTCAATTAACATATTCAAATATTATATTTTTCAAATATTATATTTTTCTGACCAATTAAATCAAACGACATTAACAATAAATTTCAAAATCAAAATATTGCATTTTAGAAATTTTTGGAATTTTAAAATCTACTAAGGATAAATAAATTATCAATAATTAGTTCAATTTAAATTTTGAAATTTTCTTAATTGTCTCCTTTGACTCAATGCAGTTTAAAATGATTTATAGAATTCTTGTCTTCAGACAAATTACTTAAGAAAAAGCAAAAGTAATGGATTATAATAAGAAGGTTCCGCACTCTCATCTAGGGATATATGCTTTACACAACATTAAAACTTGGGATTGCAATTTATAATATTCATTCACTAAAGTTTATTTTATGCAATTGATTCCATTACTTGTCTTTTTGTTCAATTAATATATTCAAATATTGTATTTTTGTCACCAATCAAATCAAACGACATTAACAACAAATTTAAATATCAAAATATTGCATTTTTGCAATTTTTAGAAGTTTAAAATCTGCTAAGGATAAATAAATCGTCAATAAAATGTTGAATTTAAATTTAAAAATTTTCTTAATTGTCTCCTTTACCTCAATGTAATTTGAAATGATTTATAGAATTCTTGTCTTAAGACAAATTACTTAAGAAAAAGGAAAGGTAATGGACTCTAATAAGATGGTTCCGCACTCCCATCTAGGGATATATGCTTCACACAACCTTGAAACTTGAGATTGCTATTTATAATATTCATCCACTAAATGTGTTTTTTATGCAATTGAGTCCATTACTTCTATTTTTCTTCAATTAACATATTCAAATATTATATTTTTCACATATTATATTTTTCTCACCGACTAAATCAAACGACATTAATAATAAATTTAAAAATCAAATTATTGCATTTTTGCAATTTTAAAATTTTAAAATCTGCTAAGGATAAATAAATTGTCAATAATCTATGAAATTTAAATTTAGAAATTTTCTTAATTGTCTTATTTGCCTCAATGCAATTTGAAATGATTTATAGAATTCTTGTCTTCAGACAAATTGCTTAAACAAAAGGAAAAACAATGGACTCTAATAAGATGGTTGAGCACTCCCATCTAGGGATATATGCTTCACATAATCTTGAAACTTGAGATTGCTATTTATAATATTCATCCACTAATGTGTTTTTTATGCCCTTGAGTCCATTACTTGTATTTTTATTCAATTAACATATTCAAATATTATATTTTTCAAATATTATATTTTTCTGACCAATTAAATCAAACGACATTAACAATAAATTTCAAAATCAAAATATTGCATTTTTGCAATTTTTGGAATTTTAAAATCTGCTAGGGATAAATAAATTGTCAATAATCTGTTCAATTTAAATTTTGAAATTTTCTTAATTGTCTCCTTTGACTCAATGCAGTTAGAAATGATTTATAGAATTCTTGTCTTCAGACAAATTACTTAAGTAAAAACAAAAGTAATAGACTATAATAAGAAGGTTCTGCACTCCCATATAGGGATATATGCTTTACACAACATTGAAATTTAGGATTGCAATTTATAATTTTCATTTACTAAAGTGTATTTTATGCAATTAATTCCATTACTTGTCTTTTTGTTCAATTAATATATTCAAATATTGTATTTTTGTCACCAATCAAATCAAACGACATTAACAACAAATTTAAATATCAAAATATTGCATTTTTGCAATTTTTAGAATTTTAAAATCTGCTAGGGATAAATAAATCATCAAGAAAATGTTGAATTTAAATTTCGAAATTTTCTTAATTGTCTCATTTACCTCAATGCAATTTGAAATGATTTATAGAATTCTTGTCTTGAGACAAATTACTTAAGAAAAAGGAAAGGTAATGGACTCTAATAAGATGGTTCCGCACTCCCATTTAGGGATATATGCTTCACACAACCTTGAAACTTGAGATTGCTATATATAATATTCATCTACTAAATGTGTTTTTCATGCAATTGAGTCCATTACTTCTATTTTTCTCCAATTAACATATTCAAATATTATATTTTGCACATATTATATTTTTCTCACCAATTAAATCAAATGACATTAATAATAAATTTAAAAATCAAATTATTGCATTTTTGCAATTTTTAGAATTTTAAAATCTGCTAGGGATAAATAAATTGTCAATAATCTATGGAATTTAAATTTAGAAATTTTCTTAATTGTCTCCTTTGCCTCAATGCAATTTGAAATGATTTATAAAATTCTTATCTTCAAACAAATTACTTAAACAAAAGGAAAAATAATGGACTCTAATAAGATGGTTGCGCACTCCCATCTAGGGATATATGCTTCCCACAACCTTGAAACTTGACATTGCTATTTATAATATTCATCCACTAATGTGTTTTTTATGCACTTGAGTCCATTATTTGTATTTTTGTTCAATTAACATATTCAAATTTTATATTTTTCACATATTTTATTTTTCTCACCAATTAAATCAAATGACATTAACAATAAATTAAAAAGTCAAAATATTGCATTTTTGCAATTTTTAGAATTTTAAAATCTGCTATGCATAAATAAATTGTCAACAATCTATGAAATTTAAATTTTGAAATTTTCTTAATTGTCTCCTTTGCCTCAATGCAATTTGAAATGATTTATAGAATTCTTGTCTTCAGACAAATTACTTAAAAACAAGGAAAGGTAATAAACTCTAATAAGATGGTTACGCACTCCCATCTAGGGATATATGCTTAACACAATATTGAAACTTGGGATTGCTATTTATAATATTCATCCACTAAAGTGTATTATATGCAATTGAGTCCTATACTTGTATTTTTATTCAATTAACATATTATATTTTTCTCACCAATGAAATCAAACGAAATTAACAAAAAATTTAAAAATCAAAATATTTCAATGTTGCAATTTTTAGAATTTTTAAATCTGTTAGGGATAAATGAGTTGTCAATACACTGTTGAATTTAAATTTCGCAATTTTCTGAATTGTCTCCTTTGCCTCAACGCAATTTGAAATAATTTATATAATCTTCAGGCAAATTACTTAAGAAAAAGCAAAAGCAATGGACTATAATAAGACGGTTCTGCACTCCCATCTACTGATATATACTTTACACAACCTTGAAACTTGAGATTGTTATTTATAATATTTATCCACTAAAGTGTCTTTTATGCAAAATATTTTTTCACATATTATATTTTTCTCACCAATGAAATCAAACAAAATTAACAAGAAATTTGAAAATCAAAATATTTCAATTTTGTAATTTTTAGAATTTGAAAATCTGGTAGGGATAAAGGAATTGTCAATACTCTGTTGAATTTAAATTTTGCAATTTTCTAAATTGTCTCCTTAGCCTCAATGCAATTTGAATTGATTTATATAATCTTCAAGCAAATTACTTAAGAAAAAGCAAAAGCAATGGATTGTAATAAGAAGGTTCTGCACTCCCATCTAGGGATATATGCTTAACACAACATTGAAACTTAGGATTGCTATTTATAATATTCATCCACTAAAGTGTAATTTATGCAATTGAGTCAATTACTTGAATTTTTATTGAATTAACATATTCAAATATTTTATTTTTCTCACTAATCTATGCAAACGACATTAACAATAAATTTAAAAATCAAAATATTGCATTTTTGCAATTTTTAGAATTTTTAAATCTGCTAGGGATAAATGAATTGTCAATACTTTGTTGAATTTAAATTTTGCAATTTTCTGAATTGTCTCCTTTGCCTTAATGCAGTTCGAAACGATTGATATAATCTTCAAGCAAATTAGTTAAGAAAAAGCAAAAGCAATGGATTCTAATAAGAAGGTTCTACATTCCCATCTAAGGATATATGCTTAACACAATATTGAAACTTGGGATTGCTATTTATAATATTGAAGTTCCCAACTTCACCCTAGGATCTACTAGTTTGTGATACTGAGAGGGAGGGTGAATCAGTATCACCACAATTCGCAATTTGCAGGAAAGTGAACAACTTCAATCTCTTCTTAAAAGTGAACTCTTTCTCAGATTCGACTAAGGTAGATCTATTGCTACCTACTAATCACAATAGTCCCCAAAGTCACCTTTTAGACACCTTGCCTAATAGACAATTCGGATGTTCTTGTTTAGGTCTTCCTTAGGTTATGGGTTGGCTGATACTTTAGCTGTGTTCACAACTCAATTCAAAACACAGAACGTAAAGCAAATTAAGGACACACGAGATTTACGTGGTTCCGTCAACGTGACGTACATCCACGGTGGTAGGGACTCTCCCTTACCGAGACTATCCACTATACTTGAGAATTCTAGTTACAATGGATGTCTTAATCTTCTGCTCCTTTCACTATTGCAATTACTAAGCAAGTACAATACAAAGAGTGTCACTTACTGTGTCTACCCTTCTTCTAGCTTGTCTTGCCTCTGTTGAATTAAAAGGCTGCTCCACTGCCGCTTAGAAGTTCACCGCAACGCTCTTTAACCTCTCTTGAAGAAATCTGGAAATACGTTGAGTTCTTTCCGATGCTTCGCCAAATTCCTTCTCTAGGTTGTCTCACACAGCTCCTGCTTTCACCGTCTCACGGTTTCACAGCTTGCACTCAAGCTTCTAATCTGCCGTTTCACATCTCACGGCCTGCCCCACGCTTCTGATCAGTCACGCTGTTGCATGTTCTGGTCTCACGCTTCTGGTCTACCGTTTCACGTCTCTTGGCCTGCCTCACGCTACTGGTTTTTCTGGTTCACGTCTCTCGGCCTGCCTCACACTTCTAGTCTGCTGTCTTCTCTTCCGGGTGGTCTCACGGATACCAGGTCTGCTGTCTTCTCTTCTGGGTGGTCTGTTTCTTATTTCTCCTCTTGCTGGTTGTGCGTTTCTGGTTTGGTTGCAGGATGTGTTTCTGGTTTGCTTGCAGGAGGTGTTTCTGGTTTGCTTGCAGGATGTGTTTCTGGTTTGCTTGCAGGAGGCGTTTCTGGTTTGCTTGCAGGAGGCGTTTCTGGTTTGCTTGCAGGAGGTCGCACGTTCTGTTTTGCTCTCCCGGTGGTGACGTTTCTGGTTTGCTCTCTTGGTCGTGTTGTTTCTGATCTCTTGCCGTTCTGCTCTCTCTTCCTTTTGGTCGGTTGCTGTAGGGTTGCTGTTTATTCAATTGTGTTGGCCCTCTACCCTAGTTTTGTCTTCCAAGGCCTTTATATACTCTCTTCCATGAAACCCTAATAGGGCTTACACGGCGGATTTACGTTCTTACCCTTACACGGCAGATTTACTTTCTTGCCCTTCAATGTGGCTTTACTTTCTTGCCCTTCCATGTGGCTTTACTTTCTTGCCCTTCCATATGGCTTTACTTTCTTGCCCTTCAATGTGGCTTTACTTTCTTGCACACTTAACCCTAGTTGACAGCAATTACAACCCATACAAAGCTGTGGGAACAACAATCTCCCCCTTTGTAATTGTTGGCAACACTCATAACAAAAGTCATTATGCAGCAGTCCTTCATAATCTTCTTAGAGTAATAATCCAGAAGTAGATGGATTACAACTCCCCCTAAATATGCACTCCCCCTTCCTTAACAGCTCCCCCTGCACTGTTGCTTTTCTCCCCCTTTTCCAATCAATTACAAATCTGAAAAACTCGCAAAGTAGAGATGGAGGATTCACCTGATTTTCAGGCTTGAGGAGGCATTCGCACAGACAGACTCATTCTGTGCTTTTCAAACAGCTCTGTGGACAGAGATTTAGTTAGATCTTGTGAAGCCTCTTCAATAGATTTAGGTTCAACGTGTGAGAGTAAAGCAGTAGCTCCCACAATTCTTCTTCTTGTTGTAACTCCTGCTGATGGGTCACCTATTATCTGATTTCCTTGATGAGCACTGGTCCATGTCTTCTTTGTCTTTCTTTCTTGCACAGTCTTAGTTGCAAGAGAATCTCCTTCTTCATCTTCAGACTCACTCTTCTCTGAGTCTGAACTTACTTCTTTTCCCACTTCTTCATGTTGGTCAGATTCTTCATCTATCTTGAAGTCATCTTCTTCACTATCCTCAGCTTCTCTATTATGCGTTGTTTTCCAATTTTCATCTATTCTCACATCACTGGAAGTGACCACTTTTCCCAGTTTATGCAGAAAAACTCTGTAACCTTTTGTCTTTGCTGAGTATCCCACAAAGATGCCTTCATCTGACCTAGCATGGAATTTTCCCAAGTTTTGCTCCTTGTTCTTCACAAAACATGGGCTGCCAAAGATTCTAAGATACTTGGCTGTTGTCTTCTTCCCACTCCATAGCTCATATGGAGTCTTATCAGTATTAGGCCTTAGTGAAACTCTGTTCAATAGGTGCACGACTATAAATGTTGCTTCGGTCCAAAATCTTGTATGAAGCTTGGATTCCAGTAGTAGAGTTCTTGCCATTTCAACCACAGCTCTATTTTTCCTCTCTACCACCCCGTTCTGTTGAGGAGTTCTTGCTACTGCCATCTGATGGTGAATTCCATGCTTCTCAAGGTAATCTTCAAAAGCTCCATTTGTGAATTCAGTGCCTTGATCTGACCTCAATACTTTGATCTTCTTTCCACTCTCATTTTCAGCCAATCTTCTGTATCTCTTGAAGCATTTCAAAACTTCTAACTTATGTGTGAGGTGCATGATGCAGGTCCTTCTAGAATAATCATCAACAAACAAGATGAAGTACCTCTCACCATTTAACCCTTTTGTTCTCATCGGCCCACACAAATCAGTATGCACAATGTCAAGCACTGCTTCAGAACTGACCACTTTGGTCTTATACTGCTTTCTGACCTGTTTTCCTTTAGAGCATGCTGAGCAGACATACTCCCTCTCTCTCTTAAGGTCTGGAATGTCTCTGATTGCATGAGTAGTGGTCAGCTTCCTCATGTTCTTCTGTGTTAAGTGTCCCAGCCTCCAATGCCAGAGTTGATTTTCTTCTTCTTTTGTAAGTAAACAGCTATTTGTCTTGTCCTCATCAATTACATATAAATTTCCAGCTGTTCTTTTCCCAGCTGCAACAGTATTGCCTTCTTTACTCTTTACTTGGCAACCTGTTTTTGTGAATATCACTTTATGGTCTTCATTGCATAGTTGGCTGACAGATGCTAGATTATATCTGAGTCCTTCAACATGTAGATCATCTTTCAACTTTCCTTTTCCAATATTTACTGACCCTTGACCACTGATGTTGAGTGAATCATCATTGCCAAACTTGACTCTGCCTTCTCTTGACTTGTTTAGCTTTGACAATTTACTCTTGTCTCCCATCATGTGTGAAGTGCATCCACTGTCAAGGATCCACTGCTTATCCTTGTAGTCAGTTTTAAGTGCAATTTCAGCTATATTAGCCACCTCCCTTTTAGCTTTATATTCCTTCTTTTGAATTGGCTGGAAGATAGTTTTCTCCTTTTTCTCAGCGTTGACTACACCACTTGTTTTCACTATGCCATTGAGTGCCTTCTCTTGCTCAGGGAGAAGTGTCATGCATCTCTTGGCATTATGGCCATCCTGCCTACACCTTTCACACTGTTCCAAGTCTCCCAATATAGCAAACTTGTTCTTTGAAACCACTGGTTTGGGCTTCCACCAACAATCCTTGTCAGTGTGTCCTTGCTTTTTACAGTATGTGCAAGAACTCACGACAGGTGTTCTCCTCTGAATTTTGTATTGTCTCCCCCTATATGCAGCATCGTATCTTCTCAAGTTGGAGACATATACTGGCCTTCTCCACCAGCAGTTACTTGCCTTATGACCCCAAACTCCACAATAAAGACAGTGACCTTGAAAGTGCCTCTTCTTGGGTCTAATCACAGCTTGTTTTCTTTTGTTCATTACTTGCTGTGTAGGCAACGTGGCTGGCTTCTTAGCTTGTGCGGCTTTCATTTCAGCCACCTTTTTCTCCTTCTGTTCAGCCATAGCCCTTTGCTGGCTGACCTTCTTTTCTTCATTTTTGTTTGCCACCCTAGGTTGCTTCTTCAAATCCTCTTTATTCTCAGCTATCTTCTCCTGAGTCATAACCTTCTCTTTCAACTTCTGTGGCACATTCTTATTATCTTTAGGCAATGCAGCCTCAGATTGCTGCATTTTCTCTTCATTCTTCTTTTCTCTTGCAGAACTTGTTTCTCCCATCATTTCAAGCTTCTGCACGTTCTCTTCACTCCTTTTGAGTTGTTGCTGAAGTCTCAGCAACTCTATCTCCATTTCTTCAATTGTTGAAGTCCTTGAGCCAAGCTCCATAGTAAGGTCTTCACATATTTTGATCTGTTCTTCAAATCTTCTCTTCAAGTCAATATGTTCAGCCCTTATTTCATCCTTTTAACTTTCAGCTTCCTCAGACTTTGCTTCAACTTGTTTTATGTGGGCCTCCAACCTTCTTATGGTTCTGCCCCTTCTGATTATCTCCTTTGAAGCTGCTTCCAACTCAGCTTCAAGATCTGGTTCTTCTTCATCAACCTCCTCTTCCTCTTCAGAGGTTGAACTACCACCTTGAGTTGATGCCATAAAGGCATGCTCATCTGATGAGTCTACATCTTCCTCCTCATCAGCTTCTTTTGTCTGGCTCACATAACTCTTGAATGAGCCTCTCTTCTTCTTCTTCTGTGGGCTAGCAGTCTTCTTGCTGGACTTCCTTGACTTGAATGATGGTCTTCTCCATTTTGAATTCTGCTCATCATCCCCATCCTCATCTTCATCATCAAGTTTCACTTTGCACTGAGAAGCAAAGTGTCTAGTCTGTCCACAACGATAACATCTCAAGGACAACTGTCCTTTTCCCTTCTTAGACCCCTTTCTGAATTTCCTTGTGAAGTATGCCAACACTTCACCTTCACTTTCTTCCTCATCATCATCATCATCCTCACTAGATGATTCTTCCTCTTCTTTTATCTTCAAGTGTTTCATAGCTTTGAAAGCTGCCTCCTTTGATACCTTTGACGTTGAGGAGCTCTCAATTGACTTTATTCTCATCTCATATGCAATGAGATTGCACTGGAGATCATGCAGAAACATAGAATTGAGATCTCTACTCTCCTCTATGGCTGCCACCTTTGAGGCAAACCTCTCAGGCAGAATTCTTAGAATTTTCTTCACAATAGATGAGTCCTTCTTGTTTCTTCCATGACTTCTAAGATCGTTTACAGCATCAATAACCCTGGTTGAAGAACTCTTGGACTGTCTCATTTTTTCTGCATTCTGAGAGATTCATATCTCTCCTTGAAAACTTGAAGCTTGGCCTCCTTCATTCTGCCATCACCTTCATAGACTTTCTGCAATCTGTCCCATATCTCCTTGGCAGATTTGCAGTCCATAACTTTAGCATATTCAGCATCTGTCAATGCTGAAATGATGACATTTCAGGCCTTCCCATTTATCTCAAACTGTCTTAATTCCTCTGGGGTTGGATCTTTACCTTCTTCTGGAGGCTCAAAACCCTCCTGTACAGATTTCACCACGTTCATGCCCATGGTGCAAAATACCACCTGCATTCTCACTCTCCACATATGGTAGTTGGTTCCATTGAAGATTGGAACCTTCTTGCTGTAAGTAGTGCTGGTGCTGGTACCCGGCGTCCATTTCTCAGTATGCTGAACAAGTTAAAACTTCTGGAGCTCTTCAAACTAGTACACCAAGCTTGTTAAGCTTTATCCTGGTGAACCTGTGCTCTGATACCAATTGAAGTTCCCAACTTCACCCTAGGATCTACTNTTTGTTCATTACTTGCTGTGTAGGCAACGTGGCTGGCTTCTTAGCTTGTGCGGCTTTCATTTCAGCCACCTTTTCTCCTTCTGTTCAGCCATAGCCCTTTGCTGGCTGACCTTCTTTTCTTCATTTTTGTTTGCCACCCTAGGTTGCTTCTTCAAATCCTCTTTATTCTCAGCTATCTTCTCCTGAGTCATAACCTTCTCTTTCAACTTCTGTGGCACATTCTTATTATCTTTAGGCAATGCAGCCTCAGATTGCTGCATTTTCTCTTCATTCTTCTTTTCTCTTGCAGAACTTGTTTCTCCCATCATTTCAAGCTTCTGCACGTTCTCTTCACTCCTTTTGAGTTGTTGCTGAAGTCTCAGCAACTCTATCTCCATTTCTTCAATTGTTGAAGTCCTTGAGCCAAGCTCCATAGTAAGGTCTTCACATATTTTGATCTGTTCTTCAAATCTTCTCTTCAAGTCAATATGTTCAGCCCTTATTTCATCCTTTTAACTTTCAGCTTCCTCAGACTTTGCTTCAACTTGTTTTATGTGGGCCTCCAACCTTCTTATGGTTCTGCCCCTTCTGATTATCTCCTTTGAAGCTGCTTCCAACTCAGCTTCAAGATCTGGTTCTTCTTCATCAACCTCCTCTTCCTCTTCAGAGGTTGAACTACCACCTTGAGTTGATGCCATAAAGGCATGCTCATCTGATGAGTCTACATCTTCCTCCTCATCAGCTTCTTTTGTCTGGCTCACATAACTCTTGAATGAGCCTCTCTTCTTCTTCTTCTGTGGGCTAGCAGTCTTCTTGCTGGACTTCCTTGACTTGAATGATGGTCTTCTCCATTTTGAATTCTGCTCATCATCCCCATCCTCATCTTCATCATCAAGTTTCACTTTGCACTGAGAAGCAAAGTGTCTAGTCTGTCCACAACGATAACATCTCAAGGACAACTGTCCTTTTCCCTTCTTAGACCCCTTTCTGAATTTCCTTGTGAAGTATGCCAACACTTCACCTTCACTTTCTTCCTCATCATCATCATCATCCTCACTAGATGATTCTTCCTCTTCTTTTATCTTCAAGTGTTTCATAGCTTTGAAAGCTGCCTCCTTTGATACCTTTGACGTTGAGGAGCTCTCAATTGACTTTATTCTCATCTCATATGCAATGAGATTGCACTGGAGATCATGCAGAAACATAGAATTGAGATCTCTACTCTCCTCTATGGCTGCCACCTTTGAGGCAAACCTCTCAGGCAGAATTCTTAGAATTTTCTTCACAATAGATGAGTCCTTCTTGTTCTTCCCATGACTTCTAAGATCGTTTACAGCATCAATAACCCTGGTGAAGAACTCTTGGACTGTCTCATTTTTCTGCATTCTGAGAGATTCATATCTCTCCTTGAAAACTTGAAGCTTGGCCTCCTTCATTCTGCCATCACCTTCATAGACTTTCTGCAATCTGTCCCATATCTCCTTGGCAGATTTGCAGTCCATAACTTTAGCATATTCAGCATCTGTCAATGCTGAAATGATGACATTTCAGGCCTTCCCATTTATCTCAAACTGTCTTAATTCCTCTGGGGTTGGATCTTTACCTTCTTCTGGAGGCTCAAAACCCTCCTGTACAGATTTCACCACGTTCATGCCCATGGTTGCAAATACCACCTGCATTCTCACTCTCCACATATGGTAGTTGGTTCCATTGAAGATTGGAACCTTCTTGCTGTAAGTAGTGCTGGTGCTGGTACCGGCGTCCATTTCTCAGTATGCTGAACAAGTTAAAACTTCTGGAGCTCTTCAAACTAGTACACCAAGCTGTTAAGCTTTATCCTGGTGAACCTGTGCTCTGATACCAATTGAAGTTCCCAACTTCACCCTAGGATCTACTAGTTTGTGATACTGAGAGGGGGGGTGAATCAGTATCACCACAATTCGCAATTCGCAGGAAAGTGAACAACTTCAATCTCTTCTTAAAAGCGAACTCTTTCTCAGATTCGATTAAGGTAGATCTATTGCTACCTACTAATCACAATAGTCCCCAAAGTCACCTTTCAGACACCTTGCCTAATAGACAATTCGGATGTTCTTGTTTAGGTCTTCCTTAGGTTATGGGTTGGCTGATACTTTAGCTGTGTTCACAACTCAATTCAAAACACAGAACGTAAAGCAAATTAAGGACACACGAGATTTACATGGTTCCGTCAACGTGACGTACATCCACGGTGGTAGGGACTCTCCCTTACCGAGACTATCCACTATACTTGAGAATTCTAGTTACAATGGATGTCTTAATCTTCTGCTCCTTTCACTATTGCAATTACTAAGCAAGTACAATACAAAGAGTGTCACTTACTGTGTCTACCCTTCTTCTAGCTTGTCTTGCCTCTGTTGAATTAAAAGGCTGCTCCACTGCCGCTTAGAAGTTCACCACAACGCTCTTTAACCTCTCTTGAAGAAATCTGGAAATACGTTGAGTTCTTTCCGATGCTTTGCCAAATTCCTTCTCTAGGTTGTCTCACACAGCTCCTGCTTTCACCGTCTCACAGTTTCACAGCTTGCACTCAAGCTTCTAGTCTGCCGTTTCACGTCTCATGGCCTGCCCCACGCTTCTGATCAGTCACGCTGTTGCATGTTCTGGGCTCACGCTTCTGGTTTGTCGTTTCACGTCTCTTGGCCTGCCTCACGCTACTGGTTTTTCTGGTTCACGTCTCTCGGCCTGCCTCACACTTCTAGTCTGCTGTCTTCTCTTCCGGGTGGTCTCACGGATACCAGGTCTGCTGTCTTCTCTTCCGGGTGGTCTGTTTCTTATTTCTCCTCTTGCTGGTTGTGCGTTTCTGGTTTGGTTGCAGGATGTGTTTCTGGTTTGCTTGCAGGAGGTGTTTCTGGTTTGCTTGCAGGATGTGTTTCTGGTTTGCTTGCAGGAGGCGTTTCTGGTTTGCTTGCAGGAGGTCGCACGTTCTGGTTTGCTCTCCCGGTGGTGACGTTTCTGGTTTGCTCTCCTGGTGGTGTTGTTTCTGATCTCTTACCGTTTTGCTCTCTCTTCCTTTTGGCCGGTTGCTGTAGGGTTGCTGTTTATTCAATTGTGTTGGCCCTCTACCCTAGTTTTGTCTTCCAAGACCTTTATATACTCTCTTCCATGAAACCCTAATAGGGCTTACACGGCGGATTTACGTTCTTGCCCTTACACGGCGGATTTACGTTCTTGCCCTTACACGGCAGATTTACTTTCTTGCCCTTCAATGTGGCTTTACTTTCTTGCCCTTCCATGTGGCTTTACTTTCTTGCCCTTCAATGTGGCTTTACTTTCTTGCACACTTAACCCTAGTTGACAACAATTACAACCCATACAAGGCTATGGGAACAACAAATATTCATCCACTAAAGTGTATTTTATGCAATTGAGTCCATTACTTGTATTTTTGTTCAGCTATCATATTCAAATATTGTATTTTTGTCTCTAATCAAATGAAATGACATTAACAATAAATGTAAAAATCAAAATATTGCATTTTTGCAATTTTTATAATTTTAAAATCTACTAGGAATAAATGAATTGTCAATACTCTCTTAAATTTAAATTTTACAATTTTCTGAAATGTCTCCTTTGCCTCAACGCAATTCGAAAAAATTTATATAATCTTCAGACAAATTACTTAAGAAAAAGCAAAAGTAATGAACTATAATAAGAAGGTTCAGCACTCCCTTCTAGGGATATATGCTTAACACAACATTGAAACTTGAGATTATTATTTATAATATTCATCCACTAAAGTGTATTTTATGCAACTGAGTCCATTACTTGTATTTTTGTTCAATTAACATATTCAAATATTGTATTTTTCTCACCAATCAAATCAAACGACATTAACAACAAATTCAAAAATTAAAATATTCTATTATTGCAATTTTTAGAATTTTAAAATTTACTAGGGATAAATAATTGTCAATAATTTGTTGAATTTAAATTTTGAAATTTTCTTAATTGTCTCCTTTGCCTCAATGCAATTAAAAATGATCTATAGAATTCTTGTTTTTAGACAAATTACTAAAGGAAAAGGAAAAGCAATGAACTCTAAAAAGATGGTTATACACCCCCATCTAGAGATATATGCTTCACACAATAGTAAAACTAGGGATTGCTATTTATAATATTCATCCACTAAGGTGTATTTTATGCAATTGAGTCCATTACTTGTATTTTTATTCAATTAACATTTTAAAATATTGTATTTTTCTCACCAATAAATTCAAATGACAAGAACAATAAATTTAAAAATCAAAATATTGCATTTTTGCAATTTTTAGAATTTTAAAATCTGTTAGAGAAAAATGAATTGTCAATACTCTATTGAATTTAAATTTTGCAAGTTTCTGAATTGTCTCTTTTACCTCAACACAATTTGAAATGATTTATATAATCTTCAGGCAAATTACTTAAGACAAAACAAAAGCAATGGATTGTAATAAGAAGATTCTGCACTCCCATCTATGAATATATGCTTAACACAACATTGAAACTTGGGATTGCTATTTATAATATTCATCCACTAATGTGTATTTTATACAATTGAGTCTATTACTTGTATTTTTATTTAATTAACATATTCAAGTATTGTATCTCACTAATCAATTCAAACGACATTAACAATAAATTTAAAAATCAAAATATTGCTTTTTTCCAATTTTTACAATTTTAAAATCTGCTAGGGATAAATGAATTGTCAATACTCTATTGAATTTAAATTTTGCAACTTTCTAAATTGTCTCCTTTGCCTCAACACAATTTGAAATGATTTATATAATCTTCAGGCAAATTATTTAAGAGAAAGAAAAAGTAATGGACTGTAATAAAAAGATTCTGCAATGCCATCTTAGGATATGTGCTTAACACAATATATAAACTTACGATTGTTATTTACAATATTCATCCACTAAAGTGAATTTTATGTAATTGAGTCCATTACTTGTATTTTTGTTCAATTAACATATTCAAATATTATATTTTTCACATATTATATTTTTCTCACCAATTAAATCAAACGACATTAACAATAAATTTAAAAATCAAATTATTGCATTTTTGCAATTTTTAGAATTTTAAAATCTGCTAGAGATAAATAAATTGTCAATAATCTATGGAATCTAAATTTTGAAATTTTCTTCATCGTCTTATTTGCCTTAATGCAATTTGAAATGATTTATAGATTTCTTGTCTTCAGACAAATTACTAAAACAAAAGGAAAAGCAATGGACCCTAATAAGATGGTTCTGCACTCCCATCTAGGGATATATGCTTCACACAACCTTGAAACTTGAGATTCCTATTAATAATATTTATCCACTAATGTGTTTTTTATACAATTGAGTCCATTACTTGTATTTTTGTTTAATTAACATATTCCAATATTATATTTTTCATATATTATATTTTTCTCACCAATTAAATCAAACAACATTAACAATAAATTTCAAAATCAAAATATTGCATTTTTGTAACTTTTAGAATTTTAAAATCTGCTAGGAATAAATAAATTGTTAATAATCTATGGAATTTAAATTTTGAAATTCTCTTCATTGTCTCCTTTGACTCAATACAATTTGAAATGATTTATAAAATTCTTGCCTTAAGACAAATTACTTAAAAAAAAAGGAAAAGCAATCGACTCTAATAAGATGGTTCCGCACTCCCATCTAGGGATATATGCTTCATATAACCTTGAAATTTAAGATTGCTATTTATAATATTCATCCACTAATGTGATTTTTAAGCAATTGAGTCCATTACTTGTATTTGTATTCAATTAACATATTCAAATATTATATTTTTCACATACTATATTTTTCTCACCAATTAAATCAAACGACATTAACAATAAATTTCAAAATCAAAATATAGCATCTTTACAATTTTTGGAATTTTAAAATCTAGTATGGATAAATAAATTATCTATAATTTGTACAATTTAAATTTTAAAATTTTCTTAATTGTCTCCTTTACCTCAATGCAATCTGAAATGATTTATAGAATTCTTGTCTTCAGACAAATTACTTAGGAAAAAAGAAAAGCAATGGAGTCTAATAAGATGGTTCCGCACAACCTTGAAACTTGAGATTACTATTTATAATATTCATCCACTAATGTGTTTTTTATGCACTTGAGTACATTACTTGTATTTTTGTTCAATTAATATATTCAAATATTATATTTTTCACATATTATATTTTTCTCACCAAGTAAATCAAACAACATTAACAATAAATTCAAAAATCAAATTATTGTATTTTTGCAATTTTTAGAATTTCAAAATCTGCTAGGGATAAATAAATTTTCAATAATCTATGAAATTTAAATTTTGAAACTTTCTTAATTATCTCATTTTCCTCAAAGCAATTTGAAATGATTTATAGATTTCTTGTCTTAAGACAAATTACTAAAACAAAAGGAAAAGCAATGAACTCTAATAACATGGTTCCGCACTCCCATCTAGGGATATATGCTCCACACAACCTTGAAACTTGAGATTGCTATTTATAATATTCATCCACTAATGTGTTTTTTATGCAATTTAGTCCACTATTTGTATTTTTGTTCAATTAACATATTCAAATATTATATTTTTCACATATTATATTTTTCTCACCAATTAAATCAAACGACCTTAACAATAAATTTCAAAATCAAAATATTGCATTTTTGCAATTTTTAGAATTTTAAAATCTGCTAGGGATAAATAAATTGTCAATAATCTATCGAATCTAAATTTTGAAATTTTCTTCATCGTCTCATTTGCCTTAATGCAATTTGAAATGATTTATAGATTTCTTGTCTTCAGACAAATTACTAAAACAAAAGGAAAAGCAATGGACCCTAATAAGATGGTTCTGCACTCCCATCTAGGGATATATGTTTCACACAACCTTGAAACTTGAGATTCCTATTGATAATATTCATCCACTAATCTATTTTTTATGCACTTGAGTCCATTACTTGTATTTTTGTTCAATTAACATATTCAAATATTATATTTTTCATATATCATATTTTTCTCACCAATTAAATCAAACAACATTAACAATAAATTTAAAAATCAAATTATTGCATTTTTGCAATTTTTAGAATTTTAAAATCTGCTAGGGATAAATAAATTGTCAATAATCTATGAAATTTAAATTTTGAAACTTTCTTAATTATCTCATTTTCCTCAAAGTAATTTGAAATGATTTATAGATTTCTTATCTTCAGACAAATTACTAAAACAAAAGGAAAAGCAATGGACTCTAATAACATGGTTCCGCACTTCCATCTAGGGATATATGCTCCACACAACCTTGAAACTTGAGATTGCTATTTATAATATTCATCCACTAATGTGTTTTTTATGCAATTTAGTCCACTATTTGTATTTTTGTTCAATTAACATATTCAAATATTATATTTTTCACATATTATATTTTTCTCACCAATTAAATCAAACGACATTAACAATAAATTTAAAAATCAAAATATTGCATTTTTGCAATTTTTAGAATTTTAAAATCTGCTAGGGATAAATAAATTGTCAATAATCTATGGAATCTAAATTTTGAAATTTTCTTCATCGTCTCATTTTCCTTAATGCAATTTGAAATGATTTATAGATTTCTTGTCTTCAGACAAATTACTAAAACAAAAGGAAAAGCAATGGACCCTAATAAGATGGTTCTACACTCCCATCTACGGATATATGCTTCACACAACCTTGAAACTTGAGATTCCTATTGATAATATTCATCCACTAATGTGTTTTTTATGCACTTGAGTCCATTACTTGTATTTTTGTTCAATTAACATATTCAAATATTATATTTTTCACATATCATATTTTTCTCACCAATTAAATCAAACAACATTAACAATAAATTTAAAAATCAAATTATTGCATTTTTGCAATTTTTAGAATTTTCAAATCTGCTAGGGATAAATAAATTGTCAATAATCTATGAAATTTAAATTTTGAAACTTTCTTAATTATCTCATTTTCCTCAAAGGAATTTGAAATGATTTATAGATTTCTTGTCTTCAGACAAATTACTAAAACAAAAGGAAAAGTAATGGACTCTAATAACATGGTTCCGCACTCCCATCTAGGGATATATGCTCCACACAACCTTGAAACTTGAGATTGCTATTTATAATATTCATCCACTAATGTGTTTTTTATGCAATTTAGTCCACTATTTGTATTTTTGTTCAATTAACATATTCAAATATTATATTTTTCACATATTATATTTTTCTCACCAATTAAATCAAACGACCTTAACAATAAATTCCAAAATCAAAATATTGCATTTTTGCAATTTTTAGAATTTTAAAATCTGCTAGGGATAAATAAATTGTCAATAATCTATGGAATCTAAATTTTGAAATTTTCTTCATCGTCTCATTTTCCTTAATGCAATTTGAAATGATTTATAGATTTCTTGTCTTCAGACAAATTACTAAAACAAAAGGAAAAGCAATGGACCCTAATAAGATGGTTCTACACTCCCATCTACGGATATATGCTTCACACAACCTTGAAACTTGAGATTCCTATTGATAATATTCATCCACTAATGTGTTTTTTATGCACTTGAGTCCATTACTTGTATTTTTGTTCAATTAACATATTCAAATATTATATTTTTCACATATCATATTTTTCTCACCAATTAAATCAAACAACATTAACAATAAATTTAAAAATCAAATTATTGCATTTTTGCAATTTTTAGAATTTTAAAATCTACTAGGGATAAATAAATTGTTAATAATCTATAGAATTTAAATTTTGAAATTTTCTTAATTATCTCATTTTCCTCAAAGTAATTTGAAATGATTTATAGATTTCTTGTCTTCAGACAAATTACTAAAACAAAAGGAAAAGCAATGGACTGTAATAACATGGTTCCGCACTCCCATCTAGGGATATATGCTCTACACAACCTTGAAACTTGAGATTGCTATTTATAATATTCATCCACTAATGTGTTTTTTATGCACTTGAGTCCATTACTTGTATTTTTGTTCAATTAACATATTCAAATATTATATTTTCACATATCATATTTTTCTCACCAATTAAATCAAACAACATTAACAATAAATTTAAAAATCAAATTATTGCATTTTTGCAATTTTTAGAATTTTAAAATCTACTAGGGATAAATAAATTGTTAATAATCTATAGAATTTAAATTTTGAAATTTTCTTAATTATCTCATTTTCCTCAAAGTAATTTGAAATGATTTATAGATTTCTTGTCTTCAGACAAATTACTAAAACAAAAGGAAAAGCAATGGACTGTAATAACATGGTTCCGCACTCCCATCTAGGGATATATGCTCTACACAACCTTGAAACTTGAGATTGCTATTTATAATATTCATCCACTAATGTGTTTTTTATGCAATTTAGTCCACTATTTGTGTTTTTGTTCAATTAACATATTCAAATATTATATTTTTCACATATTATATTTTTCTCACCAATTAAATCAAACGACCTTAACAATAAATTTCAAAATCAAAATATTGCATTTTTGCAATTTTTAGAATTTTAAAATCTGCTAGGGATAAATAAATTGTCAATAATCTATGGAATCTAAATTTTGAAATTTTCTTCATCGTCTCATTTGCCTTAATGCAATTTGAAATGATTTATAGATTTCTTGTCTTCAGACAAATTACTAAAACAAAAGGAAAAGCAATGGACCCTAATAAGATGGTTCTGCACTCCCATCTACGGATATATGTTTCACACAACCTTGAAACTTGAGATTCCTATTGATAATATTCATCCACTAATGTGTTTTTTATGCACTTGAGTCCATTACTTGTATTTTTGTTCAATTAACATATTCAAATATTATATTTTTCATATATCATATTTTTCTCACCAATTAAATCAAACAACATTAACAATAAATTTAAAAATCAAATTATTGCATTTTTGCAATTTTTAGAATTTTAAAATCTGCTAGGGATAAATAAATTGTCAATAATCTATGAAATTTAAATTTTGAAACTTTCTTAATTATCTCATTTTCCTCAAAGTAATTTGAAATGATTTATAGATTTCTTGTCTTCAGACAAATTACTAAAACAAAAGGAAAAGCAATGGACTCTAATAACATGGTTCCGCACTCCCATCTAGGGATATATGCTCCACACAACCTTGAAACTTGAGATTGCTATTTATAATATTCATCCACTAATGTGTTTTTTATGCAATTTAGTCCACTATTTGTATTTTTGTTCAATTAACATATTCAAATATTATATTTTTCACATATTATATTTTTCTCACCAATTAAATCAAACGACCTTAACAATAAATTTAAAAATCAAAATATTGCATTTTTGCAATTTTTAGAATTTTAAAATCTGCTAGGGATAAATAAATTGTCAATAATCTATGGAATCTAAATTTTGAAATTTTCTTCATCGTCTCATTTTCCTTAATGCAATTTGAAATGATTTATAGATTTCTTGTCTTCAGACAAATTACTAAAGCAAAAGGAAAAGCAATAGACCCTAATAAGATGGTTCTACACTCCCATCTACGGATATATGCTTCACACAACCTTGAAACTTGAGATTCCTATTGATAATATTCATCCACTAATGTGTTTTTTATGCACTTGAGTCCATTACTTGTATTTTTGTTCAATTAACATATTCAAATATTATATTTTTCACATATCATATTTTTCTCACCAATTAAGTCAAACAACATTAACAATAAATTTAAAAATGAAATTATTGCATTTTTGCAATTTTTAGAATTTTAAAATCTACTAGGGATAAATAAATTGTTAATAATCTATAGAATTTAAATTTTGAAATTTTCTTAATTATCTCATTTTCCTCAAAGTAATTTGAAATGATTTATAGATTTCTTGTCTTCAGACAAATTACTAAAACAAAAGGAAAAGCAATGGACTCTAATAACATGGTTCCGCACTCCCATCTAGGGATATATGCTCCGCACAACCTTGAAACTTGAGATTGCTATTTATAATATTCATCCACTAATGTGTTTTTTATGCAATTTAGTCCACTATTTGTATTTTTGTTCAATTAACATATTCAAATATTATATTTTTCACATATTATATTTTTCTCACCAATTAAATCAAATGACCTTAATAATAAATTTCAAAATCAAATTATTGCATTTTTGCAATTTTTAGAATTTTAAAATCTACTAGGGATAAATAAATTGTCAATAATCTATGAAATCTAAATTTTGAAATTTTCTTCATCGTCTCATTTGCCTTAATGCAATTTGAAATGATTTATAGATTTCTTGTCTTCAGACAAATTGCTAAAACAAAAGGAAAAGCAATGGACCCTAATAAGATGGTTCTGCACTCCCATCTAGGGATATATGCTTCACACAACCTTGAAACTTGAGATTCCTATTGATAATATTCATCCACTAATGTGTTTTTTATGCACTTGAGTCCATTACTTGTATTTTTGTTCAATTAACATATTCAAATATTATATTTTTCACATATTATATTTTTCTCACCAATTAAATCAAATAACATTAACAATAAATTTAAAAATCAAATTATTGCATTTTTGCAATTTTTAGAATTTTAAAATCTGCTAGGGATAAATAAATTGTCAATAATTTATAGAATTTAAATTTTGAAATTTTCTTAATTATCTCATTTTCCTCAAAGCAATTTGAAATGATTTATAGATTTCTTGTCTTCAGACAAATTACTAAAACAAAAGGAAAAACAATGGACTCTAATAACATGGTTTCGCACTCTCATCTAGGGATATATGCTCTACACAACCCTGAAACTTGAGATTGCTATTTATAATATTCATCCACTAATGTGTTTTTTATGCAATGTAGTCCACTATTTGTATTTTTGTTCAATTAACATATTTAAATATTATATTTTTCACATATTATATTTTTCTCACCAATTAAATCAAACGACCTTAGCAATAAATTTCAAAATCAAAATATTGCATTTTTGCAATTTTTGGAATTTTAAAATCAACTAGGGATAAATGAATTGTCAATACTCTGTTGAATTTAAATTTTGCAATTGTTTGAATTGTCTCCTTTGTCTCAACGCAATTCGAAAAGATTTATATAATCTTTCGGCAAATTACTTAAGAAAAAGCAAAAGTAATGGACGGTAAAAAGACGGTTTTGCACTCTCATCTAGAGATATATGCTTAATACAACATTGAAACTTAGGATTGCTATTTATAATATTCATCCACTAAAGTGTATTTTATGCAATTGAGTCCATTACTTGTATTTTTGATCAATTAACATATTCAAATATTGTATTTTTCTCACCAATTAAATCAAACGACATTAACAACAAATTCAAAAATCAAAATATTCTATTATTGCAATTTTTAGAATTTTAAAATTTACTAGGGGTAAATAAATTGCCAATAATCTGTTGAATTTAAATTTTGAAATTTTCTTAATTATCTCCTTTGCCTCAATGCAATTAGAAATGATTTATGGAATTCTTGCCTTCAGACAATTTACTAAAGGAAAAGGAAATGCAATGCATTCTAATAAGATGGTTACTTTCTCCCATCTAGGGATATATGCTTAATACAATATTGAAATTTGGGATTCTAATTTTATAATATTCATCCACTAAAGTGTATGTTATGCAATTGAGTCCATTACTTGTTTTTTGTTCAATTAAACATATTCAAATATTGCATTTTTTTCTCACATATCAATTCAAATGACATTAACAATAAATTTGAAAATCAAAATATTGCATTGTTGCAATTTTTACAATTTTAAAATCTGTTAGGGATAAATGAATTGTCAATACTCTGTTGAGTTTAAATTTTGCAACTTTTTGAATTGTCTCCTTCACTCAACACAATTTGAAATGATTTATATAATCTTTAAGCAAATTATTTAAGAAAAAGCAAAAGTAATGGACTGTAATAAGAAGGTTCTGCACTCCCATCTTGGGATATATACTTAACACAACATAGAAACTTGGGATTGGTATTTATAATATTCATCCACTAAAGTGTATTTTATGCAATGGAGTCCATTACTTTTATTTTTGTTTAATTAACATATTCAAATATTACATTTTTCAAATATTATATTTTTCTCACCAATTAAATCAAACGACATTAACAATAAATTTCAAATCAAAATATTGCATTTTTGCAATTTTTGGAATTTTAAAATCTACTAGGGATAAATAAATTGTCAATAATCTGTTCAATTTAAATTTTGACATTTTCTTAATTGTCTCCTTTGCCTCAATGCAATTTGAAATGATTTATAGAATTCTTGTCTTCAGACAAATTACTTAAGAAAAAGGAAAAGCAATGGACTCTAATAAGATGATTCCATACTCCTATCTAGAGATATATGCTTAACACAATTTTGAAACTTGGGATTGCTATTATAATATTCATCCACTAAAGTGTATTATATGCAATTGAGTCCATTACATGTATTTTTATTCAATTAACATATTCAAATATTGTATTTTTCTCACCAATCAATCCAAACGACATTAAAAAATAAATTTAAAAACAAAATATTGCATTTTTGCAATTTTTATAATTTTAAAATCTGCTAGAAATAAATGAATTGTTAATACTCTGTTGAATTTAAATTTGCAATTTTCTTAATTGTCTCCTTTGCCTTAACACAATTTGAAATGATTTATATAATCTTCAGGCAAATTATTTAAGAAAAAGCAAAAGTAAAGGACTATAATAAAATGGTTTTGCACTCCCATCTTTGGATATATGCTTAACACAATATAGAAACTTGAGATTGGTATTTATAATATTCATCCACTAAAGAGTTTTTTATGAAATTGAGTCCTTTACTTGTATCTTTGTTCAATTAATTTATTCAAATATTACATTTTTCACATATATATTTTTCTCACCAATTAAATCAAACGACATTAACAATAAATTTAAAAATCAAAATATTGCATTTTTGCAATTTTTAGAATTTTAAAATTTGCTAAGGATAAATAAATTGTCAATAATCTCTGAAATTTAAATTTTGAAATTTTCTTAATTATCTCCTTTGCCTCAATGCAATTTTGGAAATGATTTATAGAATTCTTGTCTTACAGACAATTACTTAAGCAAAAGGAAAAGCAATGGGCTCTAATATTGATGGTTCTGCACTCCCATTTAAAGATATATGCTTCACACAACCTTGAAACTGAGATTGGCTATTTTATAATAGTTCATCCACTAATGGGTTTGTAAGGCAATTGAGTCCTTTAAATGTGATATTTATATTCTTCGAATTAAACATAATTCAAATATGATAACATTTTTCAAGATATATAATATTTTTCTCACCAAATTAAATCAAATGACATTAACAATAAATTTCAAATCAAAATATTGCATTTTTGTAATTTTTGGAATTTTAAATTCTGTTAGGAATAAATAAATTGTCAATAATCTGTTCAATTATAAT